>JAQGBS010002953.1:0-12254 GCA_034698545.1 Acrobeloides obliquus
TTGAACGTTGGAAAGTGGGACGATCACGGCGATTTTGCGCCCTTCAATGCCATTTGTCAAAGAAAAAGTAAAAGTTTCATTCATCTTACGGGAGTTTTGTGATCTATAACCATTTTCCAGTCTATACAACTAAGGAATAATTTAGGCTATTGTCCGGACGGATGGGCATACTACCCAGCGCACCAAAAATGCTACAAGGTAAGTGAGAACAAGTTTTAAATTACATTTGTTTTTTAGGCAACAACTCCTCTACACTATCAACAGGCCCGCGATCAGTGCTCCCAATTAGGCGGCGATCTGGCCTCGATTCACGACCAAGCACAAAATAACTTTATTAACAGTAAAGAAAATGACATTGTTTTTCTAAAAGAAAACTTTAGGCACGGTCATGCCAACGGTGTCTTCGCAGCGTTACTGGATCGGTCTCCAATGTGTCGGCCAAAATTGCAATTGGCTTGATGGAACCCCGTTCGACTATGGAAATTTTGCTAATGGAATTCCAGACGGCGCGTCTGGAGCGGCTGCATGCAATGGTGCTTGTTTTGTGTCCATTTGGAATGGGCTGGGAAAGTGGGACGATCACGGCGACTATGCTCCGTTCAGTGCCATTTGCCAAACGCAAGCCAATGGTTCAGGCCAAGCTTGTATTTAATAGTTCGAAAATCATCAATAGCTGGTCGGTGGAGTGAATCAATTTTAGCGCACATTTTCTTCAATTCGTGTTGTAGTAGTTTAATATAATAATAAAAATTCTTGCAAACGCTTAAAACGTTCTCTCGATCAAATCTACACGGAGGTTTGTCTATCCGATGCGGCGAAGCGGCGCTGCTTACAGGTGCTGTGTGTACAAGTGTTGCTGTGTATTCTCCTCCTTACATCTATGCTGGTTATTTATAAAATAAAATAAAGTTTGACAAAAAAATAAATTAAGATTTTTTTAATGAGATGCCATGTTTTGAGTTTTGGTTAATTCATAATAAGCTCCTCGTTTATTTATTAGTTCTGTATGTGTGCCTAAATTAAGTTTTTTTAATACCAAACTGGTCCAAGATTACAGGGGCTAAATGGGATTTCGAACTTGGGATCCAAAGACCCTGGGCTCTGGAACCAATTGAATTCTTGGATCATATGATCCAGGAAACATGGATCTCAGACCAACTTGGCTGGAAATCCTTGTGTTCTTGGGTTCGGTGTCCCTAGGTTCTTGATGCATGTATCTGGAATCCCTTGAATCCTGGCCCCCACAAAATGATGACCCTTTCTAATTTTGACTTGCCTTGCTCAATAACAACCCCATTTTTCATGACCACTATACAATCCGCATTCACAATGGTAGACAACCTATGAGCTATAATAATACAAGTTCTGCTTTGACTAGCTCTATCAAGAGCTTCTTGCACAATTTTTTCGCTCTCTGCATCCAAAGCACTTGTTGCTTCATCAAGTAACAAAATTTTTGGATTTCTAATCAATGCTCGCGCTATAGCAATTCTTTGTTTTTGTCCACCGCTAAGTTGGACTCCTTTTTCACCAACACGAGTTTCATATCCTTCTGAGAGGTTGTTTTCGATAAAGTTGTCAATATTGGCTAGTTTACAGGCTTGTTTGATTTGATTCATAGTGAAAAAAGTTGGATCATAGCCATAGGTTATGTTTTCTTTAATAGAACAGTCGAAGAGGATGGGTTCTTGAGAGACAAGTGCGATTTGGGAGCGAACATGGCTAACGTTCATTTCACGGAGGTTATTGCCATCAATGAGCTAAAAATGGATTAAAAATGTAAAAAATAAATTTTTGTAGTAAAATCATAAATTGGTAACCTTATGATTTTTTCGGACCTCCGATCATACATGGGCAGCACCTCAGGTGGGATTTTCAAAAAAAAAACCCACAACCCTCATTTGGTCTCGTTCCTGATGAGATCGAAAAGTTGGCAATCAAAAAAAAAGTTTCGACTCACATTCTACGTCATCGTCTCATCGAGCCCCTTCAACACACTCCTTTGACACGACCCACACCCCCTCCCTCCCCAGGTGAAAAACCTGGGACCTGCCCATATATGCCTCCGACTCGTAAATTGTTCTCGAAATCAACTTTCGAAAATTTGAAGTCTGTAAATCAAAATTTCTATCCTCAAGAATGAGTAAAGATCTGAAATCGAAATTTCAATTTCAACGACCTCTAGGAGGGAGTAACTCCTAATGTCGGCCAAAAATTTAATTGTTCACAATTTTTTCAAATTGTCAATTTTTTTACCCGGGTTTATTTTGTAAAAAAACTTACAATTTTACCCCCGAATGGGTCATAAAACCTCTCCAATAGTGATATTACAGTACTTTTTCCACAACCACTAGGTCCAACGATTGCCAAAGTTTGGCCTTGTTTTATTGTTAAATCTAACCCTTTTAGAATGATTGATTCGGGTCTTTCATAGTAAGCAAATTGGACGTCCTTTAGTTCAATTGTGCCATTTATAAACTAAATTTTTAGATGAGGACATTTTTTGTACAGGATGTTCAATAATTTACTCCCGTATTTTAAAAATTCACCAAAAATCGAGTTTACATCCACTTCAGTTATCCGATAGTTCATTCGAATGCTCACGCCATTTAAAAAAATTTTTATTGAAAAAGATTCTAATTTCGATTTTTTAGCCCAAAAATACTAAAAATTACAATTTTTTGAAATTTTTCTTATTTTCAAAACTTTGCCAAAAGTCGAGTATAAGATAGATTTCTTCAATTGACGGCAATCTTGAAAATTGGTAAGCTGGGATATTTTTTACAAAAAGAATTATTGAAAAAGCTTTTAAACTCGCGGAGATATGATTTTTTGAAAATTATACTTTTTTTGATTTTTGCCTTATTTTCAAAAACTTGCAAAAACCGAAAAAAGGCATAATTTTCAAAAAATCATATCTCCGCGAGTTTAACAGCTTTTTCAATAATTTTTTTGTAAAAATTTCTTCAGCTTATCAACTTTCAATATTGCCGTCAATCAAAGAAATCCGTCCTATACTCAATTTTTGGCAAAGTTTTGAAAATATGGAAAATTTCATTTTCGGATAACTCGGAGTCGAATGAATATCAGGATCTGGTGCAAATTAAACTCTTACTGGTCTTTGCCCATCATCCATAAGGCTATCGATTTTAGACTTTTCTCTGAGCATTTTAAAAATAATTCCTAAAAATTTATACATTTTTTGTTCAACTTTATTTTACCCGCTGCTAATCTAGCTTTTGTATATTCTGGAAAATATGATGCAGCCCATCCAATTGAACCTGTTGTGAAACTCATGGCAAATAGAACTCTAAAAATTTGTGTAAGAAAAAGTTTGGCTAACAAGTTTTTACTTCATCACATTCATAGGCTCTAAACTACCGTTTTCGATTAAGTGAAGCCCAAATCTGAATGAAATAGCATACAAAAAATATGTGATCGAGCTACCAAAAGCATAAGTTAATCCCTAAAATTGTTTGGCTTCTACAACAAAAACAACAAAAAGAAACTAAACCTGCATAATAGCTTTAATAATCGAAGTTTTATGTGGAATTTCCAAAAATTTAGAAAATTTTTGGAAAAATTCTTTTTCTAACGTCAATGATTGAACAGTTCGTATGTTTTCGATAGCTTCAAGTGCTAGCTAAATTTTTTAAGCTCGTAAATAACGAAATAATAAAAATTACATGACCAGCATTTTCGTTCTCCTTTTTGTCCTTTTCATGTCGATTTTCGAAATATTTCACTTCAAGCCATTGTCCTAGACCAGCTAGAGGAAAAATGGCTAGCATGACAAGTGCCATTTGCCAACCTGAAAGAAATATTTCGGAGAATCTATTCGTTTTTGACGAACTTCATCACACAAGAAACCCTCCCCCTTGTGGAAATGACTTGAAGCAAATGGGGCCTTCGCCGAATGAGATGAAAAATTACGCCATCGGTATGTGATAATGAACATGCTGGTTTTCTGTTTCCTTGTTCACGTTTTCAATGAATATAAGAAAACAATGCTGAATCGAAATACCTGTTTTCACTTATGCTTATTGAAGAGCCCTTTCCTCCGTGGCTTCGTGCAAAACTGTGTGCTTAATCCTCAATGGACACCCTATGTGGGAAAAGCAGTGAAGTGTTCGTGCCGTGTATCTGCGTTTAATATTTGCAGCCCGTAATCAATTATAATGTTTAGGGCTCTCAATACTTGGATAATACTCAGGTTTAACCGGCCTCAGGTTTATCCGGCCTAATAGCTATCTATTAAACCTATTAAAGCACTTATTCGAACCAGCTCGAAAGTTAAAAGATCCACCTAAACAATTCGTTTATCAACTGTTTAGACTTATGCTTATCTTAGCCTTATGATTTGACTTTAGCATATAAAGAAAAGGACTATATACGTAAGGAGGGGGATTTTTCGGATCCCAGCATTTTAAAATTTTGGAGGGTACATGCTCCTGTGTATATTTTTTGACCAATGAGGTGCTATAAAATGAGCAACATTTACTTACCATAATAAAAAGAAAAAGTTATTCCCAAAATTAACGAAACGACAGCTTGAACAACACCACCAAGTCCATTATCAATGGCCTAGAATAGATTTTATTTCAAAAATTATAATTTTTAGAATTTACTGTTTTAACATTAGGGGTATCAGTAGCCAGTCGAGTTGATATTTTTCCACTACTATGTTGTGGCATATCAAAGTAAGCAATGTCCATTCGCATAATATTTTTGAATAAGTTTGATCTTAATCTTTTGGTCATCCGTTCAGATGTAAGAGCAAAGAAAAATATCTAAAATTTAGATCATGATTCAAGTCGTAAATGATTAAAAATTTGAAACATCATGGCCCAAAAATGCTCATCATGTTTAAGTTTGTTACAAGCTCTGAAATTTGTCATCCAGGGGTATAGCCAAATGTGAAGAGGCTGTTTTTTGAATTTGTCCCTCTCTACTCAAGCATTTTTTCCTACATCATTGTACCCGAAACACGGTAAATTAATTGCGGGGTGGTGGTCTAAAAACAAAAATTTACACTCAAAAACATAGTGGTTCCTTGAAAAATACCAATAGCCACAAACATCAAGGCCCAAAAATGCCCTTCATGTTTAAGTTTGTTCGTGTCGGTTATTGAAAAGACCTAAAAATTCTTCATCTTTTATTTTTTTTACTTCGAATATTTTTACTTCAATAATTTGTGTAAAGAACAGCGAAAAAGCCAAGAAGACAAAACCCGATAATGCTGATGCGATTAAGGCGAGTATTAAATATTTCCATTCTGGTCTAGCGTACAATAAAATTTTTCTAAAGCCTTGTCTTTTACCACCTTCTTTTTCTAACTCTAAAAGTTGCTAAAAGTAAACTAGGTAGATCAGAGAATAGGGAGTTCTATGACCCACCCCACCAACAGCAAGTAGAGTAGACCCTTTCTTTCACATAATCATGTAGGAGGGGTTATAGATCCCAGACAAATCAGTAAACAAGGATGATCATGAGCTCTTTCTTTCCATCCCTCTCCACTAAATTAGGAAGAATCATTCATTGACCCGCTCACCAATATGTGGAGGGTCATATACCATATCCCACCAACTTATAGAGAGGGTCTTAGAACTATCCTTCTAATATGTTCCTTTATCAACCCCAATTTTGTTGTAAATTTTGAAGCTACTGCACTCTAAAGTAGTCATTTACAGGATCGTAAGTCAAAGTTAGAAAAATGCCAGAATTATAAATTTTTTTCATAAAAGTGATGTTTTACAAATTTGTTCGCCATGATCTCAGGAATTTAATGAGCTATCTCTCAGCCCAACTGTATTTAAACTGACCGAGATATGGCCTTAAAACAAAAAATACGGGAAAAAACACATTTAAGGCAATATCGCGGTCAATTTAAATCCAGTTGGGCTGAGAGATAGCTCGCTAAATTCCTCAAATCACGGCGAACAACTATGTAAAACATCATTTTTTACGAAAAAATCTAGAATTCTGGTATTTTTCTTCTTTGATCATTGTATGTAGCTATCTTAAAGTGCAGTAACTCCTAAATTTTTTTTTCTATGCATTAATAGATTTTTATGACCTTCTCTTAGTCGTTCCTTTTTCGATTTTTCATCTTCTTGGCTTTCTTTTTCTTTCTTGATGTTAACTTCTTGATCAATAGAAATCATTCTTATAAAAGGATTCCTCGGCGTTGAAACACTCGGGGATCTGGCTGATTTTGTTGAAAAAGTTGAAACCTGTCGGGCATAAGCTACTCGAGTCGGAACTAAAATGTGTCATTTTCGAAAAGAAAGTAATTTTTGATCTGACCTTCTTCTTTGATGTCAGTAAAAACTTGGGCATTTACTAAATCATAATAAAAGCCTTTCTTTTGTATTAACTCTTCATGTGTACCAGATTCAATAATTTCTCCATTTTTCAAGGCAATAATTTTATCCGCATTTTTAATTGTTGAAAGTCGGTGGGCGATAATGATTGTGGTGCGATTTGTTTTGGCCTATAACAACTTAGCATCAAAATGTATAAAGCCATGTCAGGCTCAGAGATTCAGGGAATGTGAAAATTTTGACAAAAAATTGCCAAAAATTAAAAATTTTTACTTTCTCCAAAGCTTGTTGCACAACATGTTCACTTTCAGCATCCAAAGCACTTGTTGCTTCATCGAGCAACAAAATTTTTGGATCTTTAACTAGCGCTCTTGCTATAGCAATTCTTTGTTTTTGTCCACCGGAAAGTTGTACTCCTCTCTCGCCGACTACTGTCTTGTAGCCCTAAAAAGCTCGCTTTTTGTTTATAAAAATATATGTATCGCATACTTCAGGTAATTGTGAGATAAAATTTTCAATATTTGCCAATCGACAAGCGGCTCGTAATTCTTGGTCGTTGATGTTAGGGTTACCAAATTTGATGTTTTCTTCAATCGAACAATCAAATAATATAGGCTCTTGGCTAACTATACCGATTTGTTTTCGTAAAAATTCGATGTTCAGATTGGAAATTTCAATGTCGTCGATGAGAATCTGTAAAAGTAAAACACTAGATATTTTTGGTTTAACTACGAAAGTTGAGTCATGATTTCCGTTTTTCTCGGGGGGGGGGGGGGACAGCAGAGCTGTCCGACGGAGAGCTAGCAGATGGTTACTAGTTCCGTGTGTCAAAGTAGAGGGTTTTGCTCAATATGATCTAGCGCCTCTAGGTGCTTAAACAAAAGGCTCATCATCGCTATATGTAGCCCTGTTCAGAGATTGAAAAAACAACCACTCCCAGATAGGCCTGAAACCGTTAAAAATGCACACAAAACCTCTAAGGGGTGGGGTTTACAGTATTTACGGTATATAGAGTGCTTGTGTGACCCTCAATCGATTTATTCATCTATTCATTTAAACTGATCGATCGACCTTTACTTCTTCGGATGCGCGAGTCTCGAGACAATGTTCCCCATTTTAGCATTGTATAAGGTTCTCCTGAATTCATGAATTCCCTCTTTTCCAGCACTTTCCCATGCACGTTGCGTCGACTAGGTACGGCAAACCTGTGTTTACTGTAAAAATTTTTATGGGTAAGCCCCCTTTTTTGACAGGGGACAGTTTTTTAAACTGGATGTCCTCATTTTGAAATCAATGCCCCTTTGAAATCGATTTCTTTTTCAAATTGGGAATAGGTTGTATTTTATGACATTCTTTGTCATTAAAAACATACAGCTCCACTAGAAGGATTATAATAGCGTAACAACAATTGTATAATAGTGCTCTTGCCACACCCACTAGATCCAACAAGCGCTATTGTCTGCCCAGGTTGCACCTCAAAAGAAATTCCTTTCAAGATATCTATTTCTGGTCTTGAAGGATAAGAAAATTTGACATCTTTTAATGAAATTTTTCCTATAATTTTATCTGGTTTTATCCCATCGGGTGAATAGGAGTCGATTTCTGGTTGCTAAAAATATTTTTATGAAAAATTCTTCAAGTTAATAAATCTACTCGTTCGATAATTTCAAAAATTGCTGCGGCAGAGCCACGTGCCTTGCCCAATGTCGAAATTTGTGCCCCTACACCTCCTAAAGCCATCGAGCCCATCATAACACAAAAGAATACCTGAAAACAAACAAAGATTTAAATTATTTTTGAAGTAAAATTTTTACGATAAGGATAGTCTCTGGTTTCACACTTCCATCGGCTACAAAATCGACACCAATCCAAAATGCCAATGCATAACTTCCAAAAATGATTATAAATATTGCTAGCAAGCCAATGCCAGTATAAAGGCTTTTGATTATGCCATCTTTTTTGGCAGCTTCTAATGCTTTTTCATATCTAAAAACTAGAATCAAGATCTTACATGAAAAGTGTTATGGCGTAGCCCCTAACGTGTCTCATCCAGTGTTAGCTGTTGTGAGCTGGCTTAGGCAAGCCCACTCGATCTTGTCTCTACTGCAATTCCGCTAGCATGTAGTCTCACAAGTGATCGCTTATTATGTAATCTCTGTATATTAGTAGTGCCTTTAGTTGCTTAAGGGTGCGTGCTATCAGTCGTGCCGCGCTCGGCACGACGTTAGATGCGGCGTTAGCAATTGTGCCGTTCTACTACGGCACGACGTTAGCAGTTATGCCGGTCGTGCCACGAATTGTGCCGCATTAAAACTGTGGCACAACTCACGGCACGACTGATACTCTAACCGTCCGGTATCTAAGAAAGTCTTGTGTGCTGCTGCCCAGCATTGTCATCCAAGTTACTTTTCTGCTTCACTTGGAGTGAAATCACTTCACAACGAGTGAAGTGAATTTTAATTCACAAAGTTTTTTCTCTTTGATAAGTTCGACAGAAAGCTAGACAACAAAGAAATTTTTTAGCTAAAAAATAAAAGTTTCTTTGTTGTCTGGCTTTCTGTCGAACTTATCAAAGAGAAAAAACTTTGTGAATTAAAATTCATTTCACTCGGAGTGAAGTGATTTCATTCCAAGTGAGGCATAAACTTCGCATGTAAAAGTATACCTATCACATTCATTCTTCACGCCATTAAATGCCACAACCGTTCTTATCGAAGTTAAAGCTTCTTCTGCAATTGCACTAGCTTTTGCCACTTTTTCAGATTCACTAGCAGTGATTTTAGCAATAAATTTTGACATAAATAATCCACATGCTAGCATGACTGGTGCTAATGACATCATGATTAAAGTAAGCTTCCAATCATAAACAAAAGCTATGGCAAAGCCACTGATAAATTGTGCCAAACTTTGGAGCAGCATGCCTACTTTGTCTCCAGTGCCCTCTTTTACACGTTCGAGGTTGCTAAAAAGTTGAACTAGACTTATACTTTGCAACAATAAAACCTTACTCAAACATTTTGCTTGTTAAAGTGCCACTATTGTTTTGATCAAACCAGGAAATATCTTGATGCAATACAGCTTTGAAAAAGGCTTTCCTCATACGATGAATCATGTTCTCACTGGATATGAGAAAACATATCACCTAAAAAATACAGGTTGATTCAAAAAATCCCTTACTTTTGCGATTTTTGAGCGACTTTTCCAAATTTTTTCAATTTTTCAGATTTTCTCCAAAATGATCCTAAAGGGGGTTTTATATGAGGGAAATCGATTGACAAATCTTGAAAATGCTTCTCTGACCTTGATTCAAGGTTTTGAAGAAAAGTAGGCTATTTCAAGGGCTGGGAGGCGTTTTCAAGGTTTGTCAATGTTTGCAATCGATTTCTCGCATAGAAATACCCTTATAGGATAATTTCGGAGAAAATTGAAAAATTTTTTTAAAAATCGCAAAATTACGGTGTTTTGGGATACACTGTGCTTTTGTTTTATAAATTTTTCAATTTTCTACCTGAGTAGCAGTAGAGAAAAACATAATTATGCCAATATATAAATATCTATAGCAATTTTCGATAACGCTTTCTTTAAAATCATACATGGAATAAGTAAAGGAAAAAGGTATCGTTTCATTGTTGCCTAGGTCAACTAAAAAATAAAATATACAGCATGTGTGGGCATAACGTTTCTCTGTCTCTAATGAGATCGAACCCTCGACTATTTGAGTGTAAAATGAGGATATTGCCACTTCACCATGGGCATGGATTTTTTCACATAGAGGGAGGGAAGGGTGGGGACTTTTGCGCCCTCATATATGCGCATCTGACATTTTTGCACTTTCAATTTGTGCCCCAATATATGTGCCTCGACATTTGAGCCCCAATATTTGCGCTCAATAATTGCGCAATGACATTTACGTCTCTACATATGCCCAAAAATAATTGCACCACGAAATTTGGGTTGGGGGACAAATTTTCCCGTACCCTTTTTTCCCTGTATCTTTATTTCCCATAATAGAACTATTTTTTCCCTGTGACAATTTTTCCCCTAATGTTCGTTGTAATATCCTGCTAAAACAATTGATAATTCTCTCTTTCATTATATGCTCATCAAATTTTTTCTTCTTAATAAGTTCGACAGAAAAGCTAGACAACAATGTAATTTTTGCAGCAGGAGCAATGAGTAAAAGGAAATTACTTCTGGAAGAAAAAATTACATCGCTTTCTAGCCTGCCTGTCGAACTTATCAAGGAGATTCTCCCTTACATTATATGTTCATCAAATTTTTCCACCTTAATAAGTTCTACAGATAGGCTAGAAAACGATGTAATTGTTTCTTCCTTTTCCCCACCGGTGGAAAAATCGGATGCAAAAGTCATTGTCATTGCGCATATGTGAGAGCGCAAAAGTCCACCTCCCGCGGGGAGAGGTTTATGTAATTTGTAGTCTCAAATTCAAGGGCTATTAGACACCTCTGTCCAGTTATGAATCTGATTGGAAATACAGTTGCCCAAAAATAGCACTGTTTTTGATTGTGTAATAATTGCGCCCCGAAATTTGCGTATTTTGTGCATACGTCTTGTAAAATATCTTTCAAAAATTTTAAAAACGGAAAAGGGCGCACAAGTGCGCAAATATTGAGGTGCTTTTATTTCGTAAAAAAATTGCATTTTCAAAATTCTCTGCAACTTTTTCTCAAATATAAAATATCAAAAGTGATATTTTTGGGACAAAAGAGAGTTAATGACTTACAAGTTTAATAATCGAAACTTTTGGTGGTAATTTCTCTTTTTCTTCTTTCTTTTTCTCTTTTTCATCGCTTAAAAAGAATATGTTAGTTTCGGTTATTCTAACTTGCTGTATACCTAATAAAAATTTCTTTTCCGTCTAGCAAGGGTAAAGATGATTCATTTTCCTTTTTAAGTGTGGACTCCATTACAAGTAGAAAATTTTAGGTTGAAAACAAAATAAAAATTATAAATACTTTTCTACTGCTAAGGGAATCAAATTACACTTTAGAAGATTAATTTAAAAGAAGGTAAAATATAAAATAAATTCTTTTAGCTAGCGTTAGTCATAGCACAAATATAACCCTGGCGCAACTATAAAATATGCCTTTTTCCATTCCTCTTGCTATGCTCATAGAAACCTTTATTTGTATATTTTTCGATCCTCCTTTGACCGACTAGAGAGCTGTACATACACACACATACATTCATTGAACTCTTGGACCAACAAAGAGATTTTTGGTCAATACTTGCAAAAATTTCGAAATACTAGACTAGTCATTAGATAGAGTTTGCAAAAAAAAGTTGAAAAATATGATGAAAAAATGAAGAACATTTTAAATGAAGTGTATTAAAAAGAGTAAAAGTTGATCAAATTGTTATTTTGAACGGGTTTTTATTCTAGGTCAAAAGTTAACTAAAATCGTATAGTTAATTGTATAAATTAGCCTAATTATTGGTAATTATACAGGTTTATTCAATTTTATAGAAATCTATCGTACAATAAAGATAAATATTTTAAAGTAGGCGTGTGAATCCTGCCCGTATCGGGTTAAAAAAATTTTTTTGATTTTTTCGAATGAAACTTGTTCTTTAAGGGTTTTTTTATGCGAGAAACACGATTTTGGTGTTATTTTCGCATTTTAACGGCTCTTTTATGCTGAAATTGTCACTTACAGGTGAGTCAAAATAAACGGGAACACCTATTTTGACTCACCCTGTACATCAAAATCGTGTTTTTTGCCTAAAAAAATCCTAAAGGGCGAGTTTTGTTCAAAAAAATCAAGAAATTTTTTTTATCCGATACGGACAGGATTCACACGCCCTCTTTAAAGAATCAGTCCAATAAGTTACAATCATATGAAAACATGATATATTCGGAAAAATCATGAAAAATGGAGCATTTTTTGTTTTTACGGCATGTTCTGAAT
>JAQGBS010002954.1:0-12251 GCA_034698545.1 Acrobeloides obliquus
TGAAGCTCAATACCATCGATTTTACGTGTATTTTTTGAATTTTCTAACCTCTCTAAAACACTCAAGATAATTTTTTTTGGCCAAAATTTCTTTCTGGCAGGTGTGTTTCAATATAGAGAATATTACTAGCATGGTTTCGAAAAAATCCGAGAAAAATTTTTTTTCGATCGCATTTCTACTATTATGTCCATGTTACATGGTAGTAGAAATGCGATCGAAAAAAAATTTTTCTGTATAAGGGTTTTTCTAGACGTTGAATCGATTGCGCACATTTTCGAGACAGGAAAAGAATTCTCTGATACTGATTTAAGCGATTTTCATCAAGGAAATTTAAATAAGTATCAGAGATATTTTATCATTTAAATCAATGTCAGAAAAATTTTTCTTGTCTTGAAAATGTGCACAATCGATTTCCCGCATAAAATTACTCCCCTCCCCAGGAGGATAATTTCCGGTCGAAAAATCGAAAATTTTTCGATTTTCGCCTCAATACACCCACTCCATACCCTGAATCAGGATCAAGGAAGCGTTTTCACGCTTTGGGAATGCGCACAATCGATTCCTCGCATCAAATTACCTTTATATACAAAAAAATAACCAATAGGAAAAAAATTTTTTGGCATAAAGCTATAGGTACGCGGCATAGTCATTTAAATAATGATCAACATACTAATCACAATGATAACATAAAAATTTTCTCTCTAATTGCTTTATTATCAGTAGTCGGATGCTAGGATTATAATGAGTTGTTAATAGATTTAAAGACGATTTCTGTAAGAATCGACTTTGAGTCATTTTTAAACACAGTTCTCAGAACCTATTGAAACAAACCAACTCATAAAGTTTCACCAATGCCACGGCGCATCAAAATGTCAAAAAAAGTGTGCGTGAGAGTGAAAAATAAATAAAAATGTCTCCAATAGACTCAGATCACCGGGAGCTTCAAAATGAGTACCATTTCCTGGGGTTTTTCCCATGGCCTAGTGGCTAATGTGATCGACAGTAGCTCATAAAACGCGGGTTCGATCCTACGCCCTAGTCATTTTTTATTTTGTTGTCAAAAGTCATGAAAATTTTTGAATATCCATATTTTTATGTGGAAAACACAACAGCGCAGCACAGTTTTGCCCACTATCAGCTAAACAAAAATATGCTCAATGCAAACTAATAAATTTTACGACTATAAACAGTAGAAATGAAGTGAATGGTTCAAAACGCAGTGAATGATTCAACACACATTGTTAAAATGGTCTTCAAATCAAGGAAATGTCATATATCGTCACGCTGTTAGCTTAGCTTCGGTAGATAATAATTTATCGGGTTTCACGTCACTTCGTCGAAAACGTCATTTCGTCGACTGCGTCACTTAGTCGAAACGTCATTTGGTCAACACATCACTTAGTCGACCCGTCACTTAGTTGAAACGTCACTTGGTCGACGACGTTGACCCATGTATCATACCTTCGTCGAAAACGTTACATCGACGACTGCGACACTTAATTGACTTCTCACTTCGTTGACTCTTCAATTAGTCGACACATCACTTGATTGACTAACAGGGGACCATATGTCTTTGCTCGAACACCCAATGGCACCAGCCGCACAAATAACTCGGTAGAAGGTAATCTTCCTCACCAAACTTCTGGATAATCAAAGTTTAATTATTTCAGTGTATCACTTCAAATTGAACTCTTTTTTCCGTGTAAATCATCCATCTTTTTTATATTTTTGGCAGCATTGAAAAAATTTCATATATCAATTGAAGCTGATATAGCAGACATCCGTGCCGGAAAAGATCGACTAAGTGTCGCAATCGACGAAGTGACAGTAGACGGATCGATCAAGTGACGTGGTCGACGAAGTGACTTTTTCAACGAAGTGACGGTACACGAATTTATCGTCACGCAAGTTTATGAGCTCTAAAGTATACGTGGACTTGCATGTAATCAACTAACATAAAATTTATGCTCAAAAACTATTTGTAAAACAGCATAGAAGAGAATAAAACTAAAACTAGAATTTTTGTTAAATCATTATTGGGTTTAATGGCACTGTTGTTCTGTTTCTGTGTGCTTGAACTTTGAGCAGTTGGTGTGGAATTAGAGCCAGGATTATTTGTATTACTTGACTGGGTGCTAAAAGACGAAATAGTGCTTGGAACAGGAGATGATGCCGGAGGCAGTCCAAGACCAGCAGGTGCCTAAACAAGTCATTAATGAGGATCTATATAAGACAATTACATTTTGATCAGCCGCGTATTCAATTTTCAAAACAAACGCATATTTACACGGGAATAATCTCAAGCTAACACTACTGATGTTGACTTGAATTCCTCCACCAAGTGCAAATGGTTGAGTCCAAGATAATGGTATAGAACCATTTGTGCCAAACAGATTTACCTTTGTCTAAAACAAATTACACGTTGTAAAAAAATGCTTGAAAAACAAACATTCGAAGTAGCATTAACATGAGGTAGGTTAACAAGATTATCTATTGGCCATTTAATAACAAACGCATAGATAATAGTGTTGACTTGTGTTTGATTGTTATAAAGTCGGTAAGGGTCAAGTGTGGCGTTGCTTCTTACTTGGCTGGTATACCTAAAAATAAGAAGTAGGATGTAAAAATGGCCACTCACCAAATTGTAGAATCTGAATCATTTTGATAAATCCATGGTTTGGTCGCATAAATCGCCTCACTATGAGCATTTACAAACGATCCTAGATCTCTCAAACGCTCTTCAAAAACTGGTAAAATCCTTCCATTATGATCGGGTCCGATGTTTAATAAATAGTTTCCGCCTGTACTAATAGCTATTACCAATCTTGAAATAAGGGTTAGCAATGGCTGGACATCAGCTATCTGAAATTGCTCGTTTTTACATTCCCTATCAGCCTTTTCTGTAATTTGGAGAATGAGTAGGAATGGGTATCCCAAAGCTAAAATGAACCCGTACGCTAAAAATTATTCGATTTGACACAGACGAGATCAAAGAGTCATATCTGTAAGGCACCATTTATACTTCCGTCGCGACGCGAGAGTGCATTTTTGTGTTGTACGACACGTCATACGACATGTTACATCACACGTCGTACGGCATGTCGTACAACAGCGTTTAGGGTCGGCACAAGCTCGCATATTCTATCATACTGAACGCAAGCAAAAGTACGATAGCCCCCAAGCTATCGTACGAGATCGTCGTACGATCGTAAAATTAACGTAAAAGTACGAAACGATCGCCACAAGCTGTCGTACGATGCAGTACGATGGCATCGTCCGAAATTTGTCGTACTTTGTCGCACAACAATGCATTTAAGTCGTACGATGAGTCGTACGAAGCTTCGCACGAAGTGCAGTACGACATCGTACCGCACAAAAATGCATATCGTACAATAAAAGTATGACGGTTCATCGTACGAATTTCGGCCATTGTATCGTACGATAGCTTATGGCCATTTCGCCCGTCGTACGATTATATTTTATACTCGTACGATAGTTAGGTTGTGCAGTTGTTTGTGAGTAGTACGATAGCTTGTGCCGACCCTTATAGTTGGTCGTACGACGCGTCGCGACGGAAGTATAAATGGCGCCTAAGCGAGCCCAAAATTTATCGGCGGAGTGTCATTTTCTATAAAAAATGGTAAATTTTTATGTGTCATAACGGTCCGTATCGATTTGTTCGCTTTTTTATTTTTTGTATGGGAAGGGGTGCATACCACATGCCTTGTATACTTTAATACGATTCTATCTTACCTTCATATCTCGCCTGAAACCCCAAGAATATTGATCCACTGTGTCGCAATCTTCCCATTTATGATCTTGCAATACGCCAGGCAAATAATGATCAGTACATGTATAATATCCACCATGCTTGCAACTAGTGTCGTAACCCCACCGATCATTTGTAATTACTGTATCTTTTACTGGGCTAAAATTATTTTTCGGAGTTTATTTTTTAACATGTCCCTCCCCCAAATAGGGTTGCATCGCGGTCAATTGACCGGATCGGTCAAATGTCAATTGACGGTCAAATTCTTTTTTTTGTCTGAATCAGCAAAAAGGTCATTTCACTAAGTTTTTGCTCTTTGATAAGTTTGACAGAAAAGCCAGACACAAAGAACTTTTTTTGACGAATCGCTAAAAAAAAGTTCTTTGTGTCTGGCTTTTCTGTCTAACTTATCAAAGAGCAAAAAAATCAAAATCCTGGACATGCCTCAGCTGATCGCCTTTATTATTGAGCCTGTTTTTCTTACCTTTCATTGTATAGCCAAGCCAAAAATTTTGTTGATCTCCAATAATCCGAGTTCATTTCAAAATCCCCATCACTCCAAACAATATCTGGTTTGTAATTTGTGACTAGGTCAATGATTTGAGGATAATAGACTAACTAAATCATCATTTTCAATTTAGAAAAATGAAATAAAATTACGTCGACGTAATTGGTTTTATTATTTTTCTTATCTCTTAAATAGAAGGGATTATACCATTCGAATAGAGAAAAATATGTGCCCCAGCGGATTCCACCAACATTTAAGATTGCATCGCGGATTTCTCCTAAAGTTTTTTAAAGTACAAATAAAAGAATACAATTTTTTATTACCAACAAGGTCTCGAGAAGGTCCTACATCAACAGCATTCCAATTCCATGAAACATTACTAGGCCATAAGGTGTATCCTTCATGGTGTTTGGTGGTTAGGACAAAATATCTTAAGTTTTTATTCATTTTATCAAAAGTCTACCTCTCTACCTCATTGGGTATAATTTTTCAAAAAAAAATTGAGCGATGGCCTTCCCTCAAGGAATGGTAAGAAATACAATGTTTCAAAACTTTTTGAGAGGTGGGGGCAGCGAGGGAGAAGGATCGACTAGGGGGAGGGACACTTTCCCAAGAAAGTTTTTTTTTGACCTTGTCTGAACCTTTTTCCTCTAGGGGCTCTTATGATTGGGATTTTTTCGGCTCTCAAGGGTGTATGAGTCCCCCTGCCCCTTCCCTATGCTACTGTGTGGGTAGCCTGCATACTTTGCGCCAGAAGCCTTGATAATATCAGCAAATTGAGTGGCATTAAAATCTATAGCGGTGAACTAAAAATTTCATTTTTTTCATTTTGCTCATTTTCCTAAAGATTTACCGATCTAGCAAAATCAGCATAAGTTGTATTCGGTTTGAAATGAGTGCTCATAAATTCTTGAACATCTTTCGACCCAGATCTCCAACTATGCCAAAACCATTCTGAACTAAATGCAGGTACCGAATACACACCCCAATGTGTAAAAATTCCAAATTTTGCTTGATCATACCATAAAGGGAGTGGCCGAGAATCGATTGATTGCCAATTTGGCTAAAATTATAAAGAAAATAATGAAAAAAATCGAGAATGATTGATGCAAAATTAAACAATTTAAGAGCACAGCGCAAAAGTTGATTTTGAAAATGGCATCATAATTTTTAAAAATGGATGGGGATTTCTATTTGTGCACTTACCTGATATTGTTGTGCCCAATTTTGGTCTAAAATTAAGCATAATATTATAAAGGATAGCTTAAACAAAGCCATCCCTATCGATTTTGTGTTTTGTCTGATGACTTTGTTTCTCCTTTAAGGTAGTAAAAACGAAACACCCTAAAAATAATAATCCAATAAAAATGATATTATAAAAGACAAATTAGATAACCTTTTAATGGTAGCTGCCGTCCATTTAACTAATTATTGATAAAAAGATTAATACAAATTTCATTAGAGGCGATTCGAACAAAAAGGGAACAAAGTAACAATAAGCTCTTTTGCATTGAATTGGGAATAAGTACGAAATTCCTTTGGTTATTAGTGGCTTATATGGCTCAAAATTATCAAAAGGACACTCCCAACAAGGGCTGTGCATCAAGTTAGTAATTTTGTTTACAACTTACTACTAGGGATGTTACATGCCAAAATAGAAAAAGTGGTAAAAATCATGTCAAAACGTGGCATTTAAAGGACCAGTTTGACTGGGCGTCAGTTACAACAATATTTTAAAAAAAATGGTATATTCGGAAAGATTATGAAAAATGGAGCATTTTTTATTTTTACGACATGTTCTGAATCGTTGTAGTTTTTGAGATAATTACGTTTGAAACTATTCATGCTTTTCGTTGTAATACACAAACTTTTTTGAATTTTTAAATCGATTTTTGCATCAATTTTTTAAATTTTCTTAAAATGAACATTGTAGCAATTTTTTATAGCTAAATGAGACGAACAAAATGATACCAAAATTATTCAATTTGAACATTGTTTTGGGTTATTGAAACGACAACATGAATCAGAATTTTCGTTTCAATAACCCAAAACAATGTTCAAATTGGATAATTTTCGTGTCATTTCGTTCATCTCATTTAGCTATAAAAAATTGCTATAATGTTCATTTTATGAAAATTGAAAAAAATTGATGCAAAAATCGATTTTTCCACAGCAAATTCAAAAAAGTTTGTGTATTACAACAAAGAGCTTGCACACAAATTCAAATTTCAAACGCAATTATCTCGAAAATTACAACGATTCAGAACATGCCGTAAAAGCAAAAAATGCTCCATTTTTCATGATCTTTCCAAATATATCATTTTTCTATAAGATTGTAAATTACTGGATTGATCCTTTAAAAAACGTGGCAGAGTGGCAAAAAGTCCAAAAACGTGGCATTTGCCACGTTTGTGGAAATGTAACATCCCTAGGAATCCACCCTTGCCCACGTATGAGGGTCCTTCTTATGTTTTTTTGCGCTTTCGGTGCAAATTTCGGGGGTAGGGGATTGATCATTTTTATGAAGGGATATATCCTCCTCTTTTCACCTATACTTTGGTGACCTGCCCCCCCCCTCACGCAAATTTTCTGCCGAAGGTCGAAATTCCCTTGTCTATGCTATTCAAGGGGTACATTTTTGATTTTTTCGTTTTTTTTTAAATTTGAAGAAGTGGAAACAAATTTTGTGTTCTTTGATCTAATTGCACTGACTCTTTTACGATTCGCAACATTTTTTATTTTAAAAATTATTTTTACAACAATTTTAAAATTCAATTTAAAAAGAAAGTACAACATTTTTCTCAGCTCAATGAGACGAATAAAATGACACCAAAAGTATCCATTTTGGAGACCAAGTTGGGTTATTGAAACGAAAAGTTTTCGTTTCAATAACCCAACTTGGTCTCCAAAATGGATACTTTTGGTGTCATTTTATTCGTCGCATTTAGCTGAGAAAAATGCTATACTTGCTTTTTAAATTGAATTTTAAAATAGTTGTAAAAATAATTTTTAAAATAAAAATGTTTCGAATCGTATGATTCGAATCACAAGGGAACCAAAACTGTACTTTTTGTTATTGACAAAAATTTTCAATATTTTCTCTAAAATTTCGACCCTGATCTGTAGGTACATTCGCCGAACGGTATCAATAAACAATGAAATTAACTTGTGGCCACTCAACAATTTAAAAAAAAGGTGAAACGGTGATTTGGTGACGCAGATAACAGGATTTCTTGAAAATGTTGTAGACTATAAAATAAAAGAGTAAGTTCAAAAATATATAGTGTCAGTACGACTATTCTTTCGAAGATTATGAAAATGTATTTGGCATTATTGTTCTTAGCGGTTTTATTATTTACGAGTGATGCTGAATTTGCTACAAACAAAGATGTTGAAATGTAAAACTTTGTACCGAGCGCTAACGCGCTCCCGATTTCTCTAAGAGTGACTCTGAGCGGCACTTCCGAGCGGCACTCTCAAGCGACGCTCCCTGTTAAAAATGTAAAAATTGACATTTTACACAAATTTTTTTGCATAGGGGGTATTTTATGTATGCGTAAAAATAGGGGGAGGTACCAGTAGCGTATCTAGGATCAAATTTCGGGGGGGGGGTGCGGCCGCCCCCTCGCACCCTCCTGAATACGCTACTGGGAGGTACATAAATAAAAAAATTTTCTCCGATTTCGATGATTTTGGTGTCAATCGTCTTCTCTCATCGTCCCCTACAACTTTTTTCTAGTGTCGACAGTTTAAATCAATCGTTTTTTGTCTGTACAAACAGACACATATTACACGTTTAAATGTATAACAAAAAATTATGAGCTAGTAAATTTAGAGTACGAGCTAGAAGATATGGTTATGGTGGATATGGTATGGGCTATGGTAGCTATGGTGGTTATGGCGGCTGTTATGGAAGAAGGAAGCGCTATGGCTATGGTGGATACGGAAGCTATGGTGGTTATGGCAGTTATGGCGGCTATGGAGGGTAATAATTTTTTTCACATAATTTTAAGGGGTTTGTTTTAACTTTGTTGATTCATTAAAAAAACAAAATTTCGATCACTTGAGATCGAACCCGCCTCTTCAGTCTTGGTTAAATTTCGGTCAAATTATGCAAATTTCGATCATTTTTATTCAAATTTTGAACTAAGTTTCCTCAAAAATGGATATGTTTTTCACGAAAATTGGGATACTACCGTTTTGCGATGCGCTCTATCGATTGGCGGTGGAATTTTTCAAAAATTCCTTCAGGAATTCCAATTCAGATTTTCGTTTCAATACACAAACCATTCCATGTGCGCAATCGATTCCCTGCATAGAAAAACCCACGGAGGAGCCATTTTTATAACGATACGGTTGAATTTGCAAAAGCCGGTTATTTTCCGAACGATCCAATATATAGCCGGTTTTAAAATTTATATTTTCAGATGTTATGGATAAAGATAGCCAGTGCGAATTTCCCTCGAGAATTGCTTGCATACAATTTATCATTAAATCAAAGTCTAACTTTAATCTCTTTTTGTTAAAATTACTTTTATGTATATAGGGGGAGGACGAAAATTTTGCACGGGGAAAGATAGTTTTGCACATGGGGAAAAAAATTTTTGCACATGGAGCTATGCAGAACAACTTTTTACATGAAATTTTCATGAAAAAAGTTGTTTTACATAACCCCATGTGCAAAAAAAATTTTTCCCTATGTGTAAAACTATCTTTCCCCGTACAAAATTTTCGTCCCCCACATTAGATAATAAAGGTGTATGATTTTGCAAGTATTTTTTGATCTACAAGGTGAGTAACAAAACCGTACTTTTGCGTTTTTGGTGAAAAATTTTCAAATTTTTTCAAAAATAGCATGAAAATAACCCTTATAGGTGATTTTTGAAAAAACGCAAAAATACGGTTTTTTTGGCTCACCCTGTAGTTTTTTAGTAGGCAATATTTTAACAACTTCGGCTATTTAAATTTTCTCGACATTATGCAGTATTCGTCAAATGTAGACAATAGAAAATTTTAAATTTACAGGGTGGGCGGAAATAACTGTTGATTTTGAAATTAGCAGAGATGCCCATGAAAATTATAGGAAATTTTTCGGTGCGACAAATGGAAATAGTTTTCTTGGTAATTTTGTTTGATTGTACGCATTGTCGAAGTATGGAAAAAATCTACCTGACCCTGATTCAGGCAACAATCGCTTCAATAACTCTGATTCACTGATTCAGCCGACTTTTTGTTCCGATTCAAGTGACTCTGGTTCAACGATTTTCGTTTCGATTTATCCACCTTTCCCTGAATCAGGGAAGCAGTTATGAAATGCTCGCGATCGATTCCTCGCATAAAATTACCCCTGGAATATGAATTTTAGACAAGAATCCAAAATACTCTGAATTAGGAATGGAAATAGTTATTGAAACGAACTTTGCCTGAATCAGGTAGATTTTTTTAAGCTACAACAATGTGGGCAATCAATTTCTCTTGCATGAAATTAGCCCCGAATACTTTCCCACCGAAAAAATTGCATGTAATGTTTGGTACTAGTTCGGATTAGCGACCCAAAATAAAAGGGTTCAAAATCCAGAAAAAAGTTCTTATATTTTTTCTAAAAATAGCCCCTATAGTGTTTTTTCTATGCGTTGAATCGAATGCGTGCATTTCAAATGCTTCCTTGACCTTTTGAACGAACAACCGAAGTTTTCTACGATTTTTGAAGCGAAGTCGCAGCTCAGTATCCATGTAACCCATGAAGCTGCCAATATTGGTCTTCTTTCCCAACGTCTTATCCTAAGCCGCATTTTTAACAAGAATAACATGCTTATGAAGTTTTAAAATTTTTCGATGCTCGAAATCTATTTCTCTTATAAAAAATACCTTCATTTTTTACATAAAAAATTTGAAGTTTTGATTTTCGCTTCAATACACCAACCCTAAATCAAGGTCAAGGAAGTATTTTCATGCATTGGGATTGCACGCTTTCGATTTGCCGCATAGAAAAACCCTTATAGGGATTATTTAAAAAATATATAAACTTCTTTCCGAATTTTAAACCCTGTCATTTTGAATCGCTAATCCGAACTAGTACCTAATGTTCATGTGTATTTTCATCAATTTATAAATCACCAGTTATTTCTGCCCACCCTGTATAATGAGCTCCAACTTGTACTAATGAACACTAAAAAAATTTTACACAAAAACATGGATGACCCTTCTTGTTTAAATTGAGAAACCGTTGATCAAAAACCCTAAACAGTTTGCAGCTATAAATATGTACAAGAAATCGTTGATCAAACATTTCAATACAATTTCTTCACAACATGAAAGCCTTTATTGTCTTATTACTTGTTTCATTGTTTTTAATTTCTTGTGATGCAGAACTTAGTCATACTAAAGAAGTTGAATTGTAAGTGATTTACAAGGAACATGCACGAAGTGACGCATGAATTTTTTTAAATTCCTATATATTCTGAAAGAGCATACTTGATAAGACATAACAAAATTAGCTACTATAACTCTAATATAGAGGAGATAAAAAATATACACTACTATATAAGTAAAAAATGATCCTTTGAATCAGTAGGCAGGTTGGCTTAGTGAATTTGTAGCAGGCCAATGATTGTATGTCCCGGGATTCGATTCTCCTTGCTATCAAAAAGTTTTTGTCTTTCCTTAAAATTTTTTATCTCTGCAGGATTAGAGTTATAGCAGCTAATTTTGTTATTTCTAAAGAGTTATCAAGTATGCTATTTCAAAATATATAGGACTTTTTGAAAAATTCATGAGTCACTTCGTGCATGTCCCTTGTTAGGCTTATATTTGCATTTTTTTGTAGAATTCGTGCCAAAAGATACGGATGGGGTGGCATGGGATGCTATGGAAGAAAGAAACGTTATGGCTGGGGTGGTTGGGGAGGTGGCATGCCATACGGTGGTGGATGGGGAATGCCATGGGGTGGTATGGGAATGGGGTAAGTTGGTGAAAATTTAAAAAAAAAACTTTAAAAATTTACACAAATTGGCAAAAAATTGCAAAACTGCCATTTTTTGAACACCCTGTAAATTTAAATTTTTTATAGATGCTATGGTTAATCAATGATCATCATTTTAGAAAGATTTTTTCTACAAAACTCTCATTGTTTATAACTAATTTTTGTACTTTTTATGAATATTTTTTTACAGGGTGTATAAAAAATCGGAATTTCGGCGATTTTTTCACGTTTTTTCGACCCGAAATTTTTTTTCAAAATGACTCTATTAGGGCTAATTTTATGCAGGGAATCGATTGCGAGCATTTCCAACTCTTCTCTGACCCTGAATCAGGAAATCTGAGTTTATGTATTGAAGCGAAGATCGAAAATTTTTAGATTTTCTACCTGAAAATGATTTTCTGGGGGTAAGTTTATGCGGGGGAATCGACTCCACGCATTCCCAAACTTAAAAACACTTCCTTGATCCAGAATCAAAGAAAAATTGGTGTATTATAGCAAAAATTGGTCATTGCTTCAATACATACACTCCGATTCCCTGAATCAGGAAATCAGAGTGTATGTAGGGAAGCGTTTTCAAGCTTCGGGAATGCGCGCAATCGATTCCCCGCATAAAATTAGTCCTAATAGAGTCATTTTGGACAAAAAATTTTCGAGTCGAAAAAATATGAACAAGTTGCCCAAATTCCGGTTTTTTTCGATACACCCTTATATAATTGTCTATAATATAGATATTTACAAATAAAAACAATTTTTGCGCAAATTGTTTGTGTAAAGTGAGCAGAGATCTTGGTTCCACTGCCCGAAAAAGTCTCAAAATTTCAACTATTGTCACATTCAATAGATAGGATGGGCCGTCCGAACATATGACTTCGAACAAAATACAATTAAACAAACATTTGATATACTTTTTGTTTCTCTCTCTCGAACGTTAAAACAATGGAGTTGATTTTATTTGGCTGGGAAAAATCCAATTAAGAATGCCAATAAGAAAT
>JAQGBS010002955.1:0-12249 GCA_034698545.1 Acrobeloides obliquus
TTTATTTGGCCAAGAAATTTGGTAGGTTTTATATTTTCTAATAGATGTAACCATTTTTTACAGGCTTGGCAGGTGCCGATGACTTGGAATTCGCTCAAATCGAAGGTTTAATGGGCTTTTTCGAAGATTTCGTGAAAGAAATCCAACCATGGTTCTACGTAGCACTTGGATTTCGACAAGGAGATCAAGTATTTTAACATCTTACAGAGCTTTATAAATATTGGGTTGTACTATAATTTTCGGGCTTCTGAAAAATCGAAATTTCTAAAAGTTCGGATTTTTTCTCCTCGGGGTTTTTCGACACGGGGAACTCGACTCAACCCAACACATTTTTATCCCATTTGAACTTTTGAAAAAAGGGCGTTGGAATTAAACAATTTTTGCGGCCATTATCGAAAGCAACCTTCTTTGTATCTAGTATACTCATGTGAGGCTCGAGAGTATCGTCCCCTGGGGCCTATTGCAATTCACGGAAAGTATGAAGGAATTATGCGAATTTTGAAGTTACTTTTCACTTTCCGTGAATTGCAATAGGCCCATGGATCCGCTAGAGCTTATAGGAACAGTTCACTCTGAAAAAAGTTGCCATAATTTGTATGGAGTGCCCCCAAAAAAGGGCAGTTTTGCGATTTTTTGTCAATTTTTTAAATTTTCACCAAAATAACACTATAGGACAGGGGTACCAAATCTACTGATTTTTCAGAAAAGTGCTGATTTTGAGATGTCAAAAATCTGGCAAAATGCTGACTGATTTTTCAGTGTCAAATCTGATTTTTTTATATGCGAAATTTTGTCAAATTATAAGAAATATAATGGAAAATTTAAATTTTGCTGATTTTTGCTCCTAAAATCTGATTTTTGAATCAGATTTTCTGATTTTGAAAAAATTTTGTGGCACCCCTGCTATAGGTGGTTTTCTAAACGAGGAATTGCGCGCATTGCCGGACCTTGAAAACGCTTCCCTGACTCTGATTCAGGGAAGAGATGTGTGTATTGAAGCGAAAATGAACCAATATTTTTAGGACAAGCTCTACAAAGAAGTCTTCGAACCGGCGGCTAACAAAGCCTTGCCAATTTTTGAAAAGTATCTCAAAGAAGCTGGCAATGGCTTCTATTTTAAAAGTGGTCTAACTTTGGTGGACTTTTTCTTTTCTGTATTTTGGCAACGATTGAACGACGTCATTCCGGGATTCTTCGACAAGCATCCACTTTTGAAAGAAAATGCGGATCAAGTTCATGCTTTGCCTCAAATTCAGAAGTATCTCAGTGAACGTGGTGACATCAATAAAATGAATTGAAAATTGATTAGAAATGACTATTTTTGTTTTTTTTAAAATAAGAATTAAATAAATTTATTCTTTAAATTCATTTTTTCCGCATCTAAATATTTTTAATTTTGAAATAAAATATTTGGTACTACTAAGCGATAGTGATGCGGCCATCGAAACTTGATATTGTCGATTTTTTCAACATAAAATTTTTAAAATATTTTTTCATAAAAAGTGACCAAGGAAAAAGTTGTGGGGCATATATTTTTGAACAACTTTTGTGTTAAATTTTTTTGTTGTAAAAGTGCCTAGAAATTTTTTTATAATATGTGAAAAAACGTAATTTTTCGAAATTGGAATTATAAAAAATTTTCTAGGCACTTTACAAAAAAAGTTTAACACAAAAGCCCAACGTTTCGGTAATTTACACCTAAAAGGTGTAAATCACCGAAACGTCGACTGAATAAAGATTAACTACGCTAATGTTTACAATTGGTCAACCACTATTCCTATGTCTCTAAACAGAATTTCCTCGTTATGCGTCTACATCATCCGAACTATTTCAAAAAATTAGTATACATTCAAACTTTACGAATAATTTTGTGAAAAGTTTTTCAACAGTTCAAAATAGCATGACAACTTTTCGGAAGTCAACTTTCAAGTAAAAAATTCAACTTTTCAGAAGTACACTTCGGAAAAGCTGACTTCCGGAAAGTTAACATTCCTACAAAATCCCTAAATTTGTCTTTTCGCAATATTTGTAATGAATCCATTTATCGAATTCGCGAGAGAGATCTAGAAACTTCCGCAACGAAAAAGCGGAACTTCTACAACGATTAATTATCACGGGAAAGTGGAGAAAATCACCGTTGTGGAATTTCATAGATCCGCGAGAAGGGGTACAATTAACGAGGTTTCATTGTACATAAAACTTATGTTTTCATAATAAAATTTAAGAATAGATTGACTTCGTGGAAAAATTGTATAGTCATAGTAAAACCTAGTGATTAAGTATTACATTTATTATACTTATTGGAAATCCTTGTTTAAGGTATTAATTTACACTAAAATATTTGCACTAATTGGTTTGGATAAGTATTGGTTATCAGAAAATATGATGACTATAAAACTTACAAGGAAATCTCAGTATAGGTCAGACATATAACATTTTTCAAAGCTATTGGGTCAGTCCTTGCCTCAGACAGCAACTGTGCGCTGCGTGCATCAGCTGCAGGCTGCGTGGACCAAACAGCTGTGGCGCAGCTGCTGTTTGGTCAACGCAGCAGCTGATTGGGCCACGCAGCAGCTGCGCCTCAGCTCGTATGAAATCATACACCAGGAGTATTTTCCACATAGTTAATTTATAGCGTGCAGTATGAGAAAAAAGGTTACTGTGTGGAAAATACTCCTGCTGTGTGATTTCATACGAGCTGCGGCGCAGCTGCTGCGTGGACCAAACAGCAGCTGCTATTAGAGGCAAGGACGGGCCCTTTTTTGACATGCTTGAACGCAGTCTAAGAGTTTGATTTGATTGTTATAATCTTGATCTGTTTCTAGTTACATTTCTGCATTATGTCAGGAAATATCCAACAAATGAATACTCTTGGTACAATTGAAGGAGATGTGACAATTACTGCTGTATGTGAAGTTTCTGAAGATGACGACTACTTATTTTTGGGAACATCCAAAGGACAAATCTTGGTTTATTTGAAAAGTTGTCTACAAGTGATATATTTTAAACATTTCTATCTGTAAAACTAATATTATAGTTGCTTCATCGTATTCATAAAGCTCACAAAAATAAGCCAATAACAGACTTAAAGCTTTTCGAAAATTTTCTGTACTCAATTGGTCGAGATGGATATATTAGTTGTTGGAGTATCTCTCATACCAGTAAGTTTTTATTTGCTCAAATTTCTATTGTTGACAATCTTCTTCGCTCTTTAAAATTGAATGAGAAAAAATGTATTGAAACGAAATAATCGGTCATTAGAAAAATTCAAACTTTATGGATTTGTTTGGGACGAGCGATAGCTCATTAAATTTTTGAGATCATGAAGAACATTCGTAGATCGTGAAGAAACATGAAGTATCATGTAGATCACGAAGAATAAAATATCAAAAATTTCTATTTTTTGTTTCCCGAGTTCAGCAAAAGACTATTGAAGACCCCTGATGGTCCCTATAGTTAATCTTTTAATTTTAGAGCCATTTTTGACCCTTATTTCACGACGTCAAATTTTGGAATGGCCAAGCAGACTAATGATACATTGTTATGATCGTGAAAACAGACTCTACTTAGCTGGCTTTCATGGGGTAGACAATTTGTTTCCAGCGTCGTAACTCGGATCCAAATTTTAGGAGGGAAGTTTTGATTTGGGGGAGGAAGTTCTTAAGAAATTTTCGCTTATTTTTTTGCAGAAAGCGTCATTTTTGTAAAGAAATTTTTTGTTTGGTGAAAAAAGTTTTCTCCTGGTTCCTCCCCCATACGGCGCTGTTTGTTTTCTTTATTTTATTTATATTTTTAGATTGAATTTCGACTAGTTGATGTAGCGACGAAGCTTGAATTGTGCAAAATCGATTGTGGCGGCGGCCATCGACAATATCAAATTGAACTTCATGGCACCAAAGTTATTTTTCATTTTCTTCACAAAGGTTTATTGAAATGCGCCGAGACTAGTCTGGTTTACACTCGAAACATTGTTGTATGTTTTATTTAGAGATGGGCTGAGAGATTTTTCCAAAATCGGATTAATCCAGTTTTCAGAAAAATTTCTTTTTACCCCGGAAAGATTCATTTGTAAGCACCAAAATGCAAAAAATTTCTTTTCTATGAGAATCTAGAAATCAAGATCTACAATTTTTGTGAAGAACATTTTTTGCCAAAACTTTAAAAACTGGAAAAAAATCACTAAAAATAGAAACTATGGAATTTTATAGTGTTTGAACAATCGTGTCAATAAAAAAGATTTATTGAAAATCAGGAAAATTCCAATGATGATAATACATCATAATTTGTAATCTTATTTATGAAAAAAGTGATTTTTCTTCAGTTTTTTACGTCTTTGCAAAAAGTAATCTTCACAAAATTGTAGATCTTGATTTCTAGGTTCCCTTAGGGAAGAAAAAATTTTACATTTTGGTGCTTGTAAATAGATTTTTACGGCAAAAATCTGAAAAAAAACCTGAAAAATCTGGGAAAAACCGGTTTTTTTTGTAAAAATCCCATCTCTAGTTTTATTGTGTTACTATGTTATAATTTGGCCATTTAGGGGCCATTTCACACGGGACAAATCACGTGTTGTGGAATTATGAATTATTGCAAAATGGGAATGGTTTTATTTACTGGTGGAATTGACACCCGATTTGTTTGCACCAAAGTTGAAGAGAACGGTATATTTTTTCTTGAGAATTATTAATAAGTGGTCTCTTTAGTTAAGTGTAGTTGATAAAATTTCTAACATTGATTGAGATATTCTTGATGTCAAATTTTTAGGCTTATTGTCTCCTTTCTTCAGTTCAACTCAGCATTTATCAAGCATCCATGATTTAGATTTTGATGAACACACCATCGTTACTGTTGGTGGCCGCGCAGAACTTATTTGCTGGAGGTTTGTTGATAATGAAGTGAGGAAAAGTAGGTTATAAAAAATTTTATTAGGTTGGTGCTTAAGTTTGCTGATGCATCTATAATAGAGGCATCTGCAATTTGCTTACACGTTGGGCGAAGTTAATGAAGAAGGAGCATACGTTGACTGAATGTTGTGTGTAAATAAAAAATAAAAGTTAATCTAAAAAACCGATTAAGACTTATGCACCAACCTAATAGCTCCAATTTTTGTTTTTTTGGATATGCTCACGACTTCATTATTTTAAATTTGATATGTTTCTTAATTTTAGGCGAAATACTAAGAAATATAATATCAATTCAATTCGGTGACGATTTTCGTTTGGTGTCTGTTAGAATTTGTCGTCTTGCTTATAATTTCGATGATGGAAGGAATTATAATGAAAAAGAAGTCGAATTTTTTGAATCTTGCTATTTGATCTTAATAGTTTGTTCTGATGGAACACTAAGGTGGGGCTTATCTTTGTATCTACATTAAACGTGTAATGTCTGTTTGTTTGTCGTAGAGAAAAACCCTAAATTTCAATTTTCGGAGTTATTGTGAATCAAGGGGATTACCCCAGGGTCAAAAATCGAAAAAAATTTTCTAAAATATTTTTAAATGACATATTTTGTGGTAATTTTATGCGAAAAATCGATTGCGCGCATTTTCAAACCTTTGTTTGACCCTTAAAAATTGAAAAATACTTATTTTTATAGTATACGTATATATGGGTAAAAATACATTTTTCAATTTTTTTAAGGGTCAAACAAAGGTTTTCAGGGAATGCGCACAATTTTTCATACAATTACCTCCTAAATATGCCATTTTTAAAAAATTTTAGAAAAATTTTTTCGATTTTGAGAGGGGAGTCACCCCCTGATCCACAATAGCTTCCAATTTTCGAAAACTTTAGAGGAGTAATATTTGATTATTCGACTATAGAGATTGTGCCGCTTTTTCGAATTGAGCCAGAACACTTATCGATGTTAATGAAGTCTGAGCTATTTGGCAATAAAATCTATGCTATTTCAACAAGTGGTATGCTCTATAAATATGTATATTTGTTAAATGGAAAAGACTGCCCAGCGGTAAGCCTTTATTTGTACTATATTGTTTATTTTTTATCTAGGAAGTTGTGAAGATTGCTGAGATCAGAATAGAAAATTGTGGCCTTTCTGCGCTTGATATTATTAAGCCCCAAGTAGTTAATTCTAAATTTTCTTCTGAAGTCAATTGCGCTTTCATTGGTTCCGAGTCTGGCAAAGTTTCCATTGTTGGTAGGGTTGATTCTAATTTTGCTTTGAATTTTTGTACTTCTAGATTTAATTTCAAACAAAATCATTGCTGTCTATTGTTATCATAGCTCAACGATAACAAGTAAGTATTGCTTTATTGGTGATAAATGTTACTATACAGTCAACCCTCGACTCCTGAAAAATATCGACTTTCGCGCAAATATATTTCATTGGATGAGAAATTGAGAATTCACGTTTCGGGAATGTGCGCAATCGATTACCTGCATAAAATTATCCGTATAGGAGTCAGTAAAAATTTTTTCAAAGATTCGGGATATAGAAGTGGGCCCCCCTTTAAGGAATTTTGCTCTCATACTAGCTATTGCATTAATAAATTCAGGCATAAAGGCTTTCTCTATTATGGGTCCACGGAATACTGTCCACTATGATATTCTCACCATTTCACTTGACTGTCGACTTGCTATGCACAAATTTTCACATGAATCAAATTCGGTAAATTATTCCTTCGTGTTCCATATATTTTTTATCTGTGTATTTAGGTTTCATTTGAACGAGCTATCATGTTAAATGTTTCTGATCCTGCCAGTTTCCACTGCTCGAAGAAAGAAAACGATTCTGAAAGCCATTATCAAGTAGCCATTGTTGGCAGTGGAATAGAAATTATTAACTTTTAATATTTATGTTTGTTATTATTGTTTTTGTTTAGCGCTACAGAGTGAGCAAAAAACAGTACTTTTATTTTTTTGGCGAAAAATTTTCAAAATTTTTTTTCAAAATTATCTATAAGGGGTATTTTCATGTGAGCGTGCAATCGATTTCTCGCATGAAAATACCCCTTATAGGTAATTTTGAAAAAAAAAATTTGAAAAATTTTCACCAAAAAACGCAAATGTACGGTTTTTTGCTCACTCTGCAAATGAGTGGCTAGGGGTGACACGGGTAAATTCATTTTGAGGATAAAATTATTTTTCGTCTACAAATTAGCCTATTTTTTATATTTAAATATCAAAAATTAGTTTGACCAAATTCTTTATCATCCCCTTCGCCAGCCTATGTTGTTAAATTTTAATCATTTGTTGATATAATAAATAATTATTTAGTTTTAAATTTGGATAGATGGGCTAGATGACGATTTTTGATGAAAATGTCCGGAACATATGGATTTTTGGCCTTAAAGTTTTGCCTGAGCTCAAAAAATTTCAATTTTTTGAGCTCAGCCAAAACTTTGAGGCAAAAAATCTGTGTTCCGGACATTTTCATCAAAAATCGTCAACTAGCCCCCCCCCCTATCCCTCTTGCACCATGTACGACCAAATCGGTGAAGAAAAGGCTCGACATTATTTATTACATAGATCATAAAAATGCCTGATACAGGGTGCGCCTAAAGTTCGTGTACACTTTGAAATTAGCGGAAATTCGAATGAAAAGTATATGAAAAATTTTAGTTTCCGGAGTAATTTTATGCAAGGAATTGATTGCGCGCATTTTCAAAGCATGAAAAAATCTACGCCTGACCCTGATTCAGGCGATTTTCGCTTCAATACCTATTTCAATTCTGACTCCTACCAATCATCTTCCAGGCGAGGGGGTAATTTTATGCAATGAATCGATTGCGCTTATGAAAAATTTTTTGGCTTCTGATTCAAGCGATTTTTATTTCGACGCACCCACATTTCCTGAATCAGGGAAGCATTTTCGCGGAAATAGATATTGAAGCGAAATTGCCTGAATCAGGGTTAGGTAGGTTTTTTCATGCTTTGAAAATGCGCGCAATCAACTCCTCGCATAAATTATTCCCGGAAAACTTTAATCCCAAAATTTTTTTTCTTCTAATTTTCATGGGAATTTCACAATTTCCGCTAATTTTCAAGTGTACACGAACCTTAGACGCACTCTGTAAGGTGTTTCTCGAAAATTGAGCAAGTGGGCGGATTCATCTTCAAGTTACGTTTCGGATGTCACGCTATCCCCATTTGAACATCGGCATACTTTTTCATTTTCTTGTGATTAGTAAAATTTATATTAGCTTACTTAGTAATTTATTAGTGTTTTTCGAATATGGTATGTGAATTTTTTTGTATACTCAATTGTTTTTTTTTGTTATAGTTTGGTTGGATTCATGAAAGTTTTCGGCAGTTAGTTAATCGAAAATACGGTCATGAAGTTTGGCTGAAAATTTTGTAAGAGTTTTTCCTTTTTTGGCTCCGAAATTTGGGGATTCTTTTTCAGGGAGCTTGCAAAATTTGAAGAAGGTACTGAAAGTGAGATTGGTCATTACTATAAAGATGAGGTAAATATTATTAATGGTTATCACACAACCCAAAAATCATAGGTTACCAAGGGGGGTACTGTACCCCCCCCCCCCCTCACCACCCATCCTCGGACCTTCTGCCTTTATAGTCATTCATCCATCCATCATGAGAGTCCGTGTACCCTCCTCCTTCCAATTCATTCATCATATAAATTTTCGAAAATTTTATCATGTACCCCTCCCCTGAAAGGCCATTCATCCATCCTGAGGGTCCGGTGTATCCCCCTACTGGTAAACTATGCCAAAAATCCTTCAAAGAAACTCAAAAGGCGCCATCTCAAATCACCAGAGAGGGGTCGGTATATTTCGCTTCAATACACCACTCTTTCCCTGAATCAGGGAATCACACAACCCAAAAAATCCTTCAAGAAACTCAAAAGACCATCCCATTTACACACACACGGGGGGGGGACATTTGCCCACGATCACAGTTCCCCCACCAACTTGCCCCACGTTGTGAATTGTGCGAATTTAACAAACGTAGGAGAAGTTGGCGTGGAGAAAATGCGCGAATCCTGAAACATTTTGACCATGATTCAGGGAGGGGTTAGTGTACTGAAGCGAAAATTGAAAAATACCCTTACAAGAGGGCAATGTGGTCGAAAATGTCACCACCGGGGATTTTTCTATGCGGGGAATCGATTGTGCGCATTCCCGAATGCTTTCCTGGTTCTGATTCAGGGAAGGGATCGGTGTATTGAAGCGAAATACACAGACCTCTCCCTGAAGCGTTTTCAATGTTCGGGAATACGCGTAATCAATTCACCCCCCCCCCCACAGGGTGTCATTTTAGACAACCTAGCCCTCATGCACGGCTAATTTCTTTTTGCAAAAAAGTTGATCTTATTTTAAGGACACCATGCGAATCGTTAATGCTATGGCCAATACTATTGGTATCCCAGTAGAAGAAGTCTGGGAAGCTTATGGAGGTTTTTTATACTTTAAAAAAAATTTACGCCCCTCCATTTTTAGGCTTCCTTATCCAATTTACTATGGAGACTGGTTGGGATGAGTTGTTGCGAGCCATGGCACCAGATCTAGAAGTTAGACATCATTCGGGGATGTTATACTCATTTTTAGGAAAGGGGGCAACAAATTTCCAAAAAGGGGGAGGGAGGAGGCAAAATTTTTCAATTGAATTTTCGAATTTTGGTTTAAAAAATTCGATGCAAAAATCGATTTTTCCGCCGAAAAAATTCAAAAAAGTTTGTGTATTACAACGAAGAGCTTGTACACAAATTCAAAATTTCAAACGCAATTTTCTCGAAAACTACAACGATTCAGAACATGCCGTAAAAGCAAAAAATGTTCCATTTTTCAACTTTTTTCCCACTGGATTGGTCCTGGGAAAAGGGGTGTCAAAAAGAGGGCTTTTGTCCTCCCTTTTAGGGGAGCGTTATAACATCCCTAGACATCATCCAAGAACAAACTATACAATTTCACCATTTAGGGCTTTCTGGACGGTTTGGATGCTCTGCATTACTTCATTGATCACATTGTATACCGTACTAAACTCAAAGGCCCGTCGTTCCGTTGCGAACCACAAAGGGATGGCACTCTTCTCCTGCATTATTATTCGAGACGTTCGGGACTTTATCCTATTGTCAAAGGTTTACAAATGATCGATATCAGGGCTGCCGAAAAGACAAAAAGGGGAACAGGCCCAAAAAATATGTTCCTGACACCATAATTCTTTTTTTATTATGCAAAAGTGTTTGAAATTGTTCATGTTTTCGTTGTAATACACAAACTTTTTCAGGTAGGGAACTCCACTGGGGCAACATAAGATAGATAAAAAGATACCTTCAAAAAACTCAAAGTTCCTGTTCACATCCATCGTGTTGGAAGAGAACTCAAACAACTCAAAGTTCCCCGTTCGCATCCCTGCGTGGTCGTGTTGGAAGGGAACTAAAACAACTCAAAGTTCCCTGTTCGCATCCTTGCGTGATGTGTTGGAAGAGAACTTTGAGTTTTTTGAGTTCCCTTCCAATACGACCACGCAGGGATGCGAGATGTGAGAACTTTGAGTTTTTTGAAGATATCTTTTTATCTAGCTGAAAAACTTTGGTTGCCCAAGTAGAGTTCCCTACCTGAAAAACGTTTTTGCATAGCTTAAAAAAAGAATTATGGCACCAGGAACATATTTTTTGAGCCTGTTGGCGATGTTAATATTTTTGTCAGATGCAGCTCTGATCGATATTAGCCAAAAAAGTATACATAAAATTTCCCAAAGTTTTCTCTTTTATGTCATGAATTTTTCAATAGCATGTCTTGATCTCATCTATATATCTGTTAGTTTCCGAATTCTTAATCAAAAAGTTTCCATAACAACCAAAAAAGATGACATCCTAGGAAATAATAAAAATAATATTCAAGGTGTGGTTCGAGAAGTGGCTAGGAGGATCTACGAGGCCGAAGTCATTATGAAAGTTGCAGAAAGGAAGCAAGAGCATCTAGACGAAAACCATGTCACTGAACACGTTGTCTTCGTCATTACACAAGTTAGACAAGAAAAGACGGGGAGCTACTTCGGCTGCACTTATACTACCCTCCATTGAACGTGGTGTCTAAAATCGAAAAATTTGTATTTTTTGAAATTTTCTCAAAAATGACCCTATTTGGGGTGATTTTATGCGGGAAACACAAATTTTGAGAAATAAAATTTTTCGATTTTAGACACCGCATTCATCGGGGGAAGGGGTATAAGAGCAGCCGAAGTAGCTCTAAAAAGACTAAACACACACAAATTGTATATAGGTAGAAACATCTACGAACTCTACTTCAAAAGCTATCACGAGTAAACCCGTCACAAATGTTCCATCGGATTTCAACACTGTTTGTTTGACAACACAAATTTATTGAAGAATAATGAAAAAATTTTCAGGTTTATAAAAGCGGTCAATTCGTTATGAAACTCGAAGATTTTTGTGATGCATTTCCTCATCACTTCTGTTTTAATCGTGAACTAATTTTGGAACATGTTGGTATGTAATGCCGAGCTTTCTAGAGAACCGGCTACCTCTGATCTTGTGCCCCCGCCCCCCTATAAGCTGGGCTGAAAGAACTTGCAACACAGTTCTGGTCATCCGAAGAGGATGCTATTACTAGGCAAAATCTTTTGGGTTTGAACCACCCTTGAGGGGCGCCTGAGACAAGCCCAGTACCACCGAACCATGGGGCTCTTGGAATAACCGCTGTGTATCATTTCTTATTTGAATTTTCAGGAACTTATATAAAGAAAGCTTACCCGTGGATCAGGGGCGGTGAGACTCGTCTAGTGGATGTCCTTGATCTAATCCATCCAGAAATCCCCCTCACATATGACAGCATCCGAGCTTTCCGAAACAGTCTGTTCGTCTTCCAAATGAAAGAGACCGCCGAGCAGACCGCGGGCACAACCGTTACCGGAAATGGGCCTGCGTCTGCATCAATGTCAGTCATGTTAAAAGGTATTCTCCCTCAGATTCCATCATATGGATACAAAAAATGGAGGAAAACGTTGCCATTTTGTTGATATTCAGAAAGTTCATGAAAAATGGAGCATTTTTGTTTTTACGGCATGTTCTGAATCGTTGTAGTTTTCGAGAAAATCGCGTTTGAAAGTTCATGTTTTCGTTGTAATACACAAATTTTTTTGAATTTTTTGCGGAAAAATCGATTTTTGCATCAATATTTTAAATTTTCATAAATGAACATTGTAGCTATAATTTTTTATAGCTCGCTAAGACGAACAAAATGACACCAAAATTATCCAATTTGAAAATTGCTTTGGGTTATTGAAACGAAAATTCTGATTCATGTTT
>JAQGBS010002956.1:0-12249 GCA_034698545.1 Acrobeloides obliquus
CGAAGAAATCCGATTTAAACTCAATTTTTAAGAGAATTTTTACGTTTACATGGGGTTCTATTAGAAGTTTTACGGTAATCTGCGTATATTATAAATGGTGATCCCGATGTGACTACAGAGAGTTACCTGGGTCCCTTTCTAAAAAGGAATAAGACAGCCTTGACGGCTGACAACCGTTAAGTTCTCTTACATCCCGAGCAACTGGGTAACTTCCTGTAGCCACGTCGGGATCACCATTTATGGTATACGCAGATTGCGTTAGAATGGCTTGCGCAAGTAAAAGAAATAAACTTTATAATTTTATAGAAAATACATAATACATACAAATCATCTTATTGACAGCCTTGACGGCTGAAAACCGTAGTTTTCTTACATCCCGAGCGACTGACTCGCAAACCGATTCTAGTGATTTGTCATAGACTCTCTTCTCAAAACAGGTTTGGAAGAGCAGTATCCATTTCAGGATACTTTACTAAGCTCTAGATTTTCAAATTTCTGGGTTTCTAAATTTCTTGGATTCCTAGAATTTCTAGAGTGTCTAGATTTCTTGGATTTCTACATTTCTGTATATTACAAACCACGGATAACTTACATACAAAACCATACAATAAGGTACTAACATAATTATACTCAAACTAGCATAGATTCCCGTTTTCACTAGAGCTTCAGAAAATGAAGATATGGGTTTAATAGATAACGTTTCATTAGATGAATTCATTTTAAAAAGGGGAAGAAAAAGTGTGCAAAAATTGTTGTGTTACCTAGAAATTTAACCAATTCGTCATAACAAACTATATTTATTCTCGAGGTTTTTAATCTTTCTAACTTAATATGATTTATCGTTACGCAAAAACGTTTATTCAATTATCCCTTTATTTTGGCAACGTGATTTATGAGATTTTGCTCATTGCCAATTGATTAAATCTCCACAGATTCTGAAATCTTCATCATATTCTTCAACATCATACTCAACTTCAAAAACATATTCCGCAAAACACTTAAATTTATAAACGTTCAAATACAGGGTGGCCGAAAAAACCGCACTTTTGCGATTTTTCGAGCAATTTTTTGCCAAAAAAATTTTTTTAATTTTTTTAAAAATGACCCTGTCTCGGGTTTATATATGCGAGGAATCGTTTGCGCGCATTGAAAAATCTTCAATACGCTTCCTTGACCATGAAATCGTTAAAAAAAACCAAAATTTTTCATTTTTTTCAATTTTTAACGATTTCATGGTCAAGGAAGCGTTTTGAAGATTTTTCAATGCGCGCAAACGATTCCACGCATAGAAAACCCCCCTACAGGGTCAGTTTGAAAAAAATTTTTTGGCAAAAAATTGCTCGAAAAATCGCAAAAGTGCGATTTTTTGGCCACCCTGTAGTTGGAGGCAAGTAGAGGCATATCATCGCTATATCTATGATACTTATAGTGTTGACCTTTGAGCCAAGGATTTCGATTAGTTTTGTACTATGGTTCAACAGTTGAACCAATTTCGATGCTAATATATCAAAACAAAAACCTACACATAATAAAGAAAAAATCATAAGTTCTTAATTTTTTTTGGTCTAGTGACTTTTATAAGTTTATATGAATATTCGTCATTATCTTGATACTAATGACCGTAAAATATTTAACTTCCCCCATCTTTATACTAAATTGGTCATGTGAGTTTGATCAAGCACAAGAAATCGTATAAATTCTTCAAATCTGCCTACTGAAAGAAAGCAGTCTCATTGTAATCAGCCTTCACATACGGCTCAACAGCATTAATAAGAATGTCTTGTTTGGATGACATTTGTGCTATCATATTAGACATTGAAATACCTGTTTCATACTATCTCGAACATTTATTGTTCATTCCTGTCGTTATTCTCATCATCGTGACCATCGTGATAAAAGACAATGATGACATCAAATGGTTCTTATTCAATACAGCTGTCATTAACCTTGTATATGGGATTTCTTGTGAATTGATGATAATTCAACTATATATTTTAGATGATTTTTTTACGATATTTAGAGCGTACGGTCGTGATTTAGCCATGAATTCGGTGTTCCTTCTAGGTTTCACGCGGTTCTTTATCATGTATTTTGAAGAAAAATATGAAAGACTTGTTACGAGGAAAATACTATTCATATTTATCTTGGGCTATGACTTCTTTTTAATCCTAATCTTTTATCTCATTCCTTTTTATAAAGCCAGCAAGTTGTCTATTCTAATCATAGATTTTCTAATTTTGTTGGGGACTTTATTCTGCATATTCCTAGTTGTCATTAAACTGTATTGTCTCAAAAGCCTTATAGGAAGCACTGTTCAATCCAATATGGCATCGAATATCCGTAGAGCTATGTATATATGTATTTTGCAGGCATGTTTCATTTCCTACCATTTGTTGTCTAGCTTATTTCTTGAATTATGTCAAATATATTTTACTTATCGAGGCGTTATTTATGAGAATTTATACCCCCTTTATATAATTATCCAAGTCTTACAAACTCCAAATTATCAATTGTTTGTAATTATTGATACATGTGTATCATTGATTATTATAAGATCATATAAGAATGTGCTGAAAAGATGGTTTCTGAGTCTTATGTCAAATTTGAGATGTTTTAAGAAAAATCATGTGAATGTTCTAGTTGTACAGTCTTTTGCTGTTAATACTGTAGTGCCACATTAACGAGAATCAATTTATCGTATGTAAGTGATTTCAACTTGTAAATAAAAATTTTGCATAATTTTTCTAGTACTGTCAAAATCAGGACTAACATTCGATCAAAATCAATATGACCACCAAGTATGGCTAGGTTTAAACAGTATTGAGCAAGAATTGGTATATGTTTGGTCCGACGGCACACCTTATGATTACCAAAATTGGATACCAGAATCACCTAATAATCCACCTACACAAAGGTGTATTTACATATTTGCTGATTTACAAAATGGTCATTTACCAGCTGATTATGCTCATTGGGATGATACTTATTGTGATATAACTTATCGAGCTTTTGTTTGCAAAAAATCTGCAATTTCCTCATAGTTTTTTATTTTTAAATAAAAGTTAATCACTATACAAAGAAATACTTGCAATATTTGTCATGCTCATTTTGGCCTTATAAAACTTTATTCTTTTATTTAAGCGTTATGAAAAAGAAAAAAAGAAAATTTCAAAATTTTTGTTGGAATATGGATTTTAACGACTGCAAACGATGTTCATAAAAAATTTGGCCTTCTTGAACTTGAATGGCTTCAGGCCAAGATCTTCACAAAGAATTCTAAGTCAGAATCTTTTGAAATTCCCAGTTTTTTGGCCAGCTTTCGCGTTGAGTCTCATTGGATTTTGATTGATTATTCCTCGAGCTCTTCGACGGTTTTCTGATGTCCTAGATGTTCTTTTTCTACCTCTTCCTGGTTTATTTTCATTGGTTCCGGTTTCTTCGTATCGCTTAATATCTTTGAAAACTGTCATCAATGGAATATCCGGAAGTCTTGAAATTTCTCGTTTCGGAATACCTCGTTGATGCATTCTAATAATAGCAGGTCTTAATTCCTCCATTTTTAACTAAAAAAGAGATAAGAGACTCTTTAAAAAAAGAAGAAAATCATGCGTAAAAATAAAAATTTCCAGGTGTTCCCTTTATTTTGAGACACCTTGTAGATATTTTTGGCGAAATTTTGCTCGAAAAATCGCAAAAATCGTGTTTTTAGAAACACTGTAATAAAAAATTGAGCTAATTAATACTTCTATATCATCCATGAGCAGATCCCAGGTTTTTTACCTTGGGGGAGGGGGTGAGGGGGTTGTGGGGGGAGATTGAGAGGGGAGGTTGTGTAGAAAAGATGTAGAATGTGGATCGGAAGGCCGACAAATTGAAGATTAATAGTCAAAAAGAGGTTGCTTGGAGCAGCATATTTATTTTTGGAAAAAAAGAATATTTTTTAAATTTGTCAACCTTTTTTTGGTTGCCAACTTTTCGACCCCATCGTGAGGATGATCAAATGAGGGTTGTGAGTTTTTTTGAAAATTCCACCTGGGGTGCTGCAGCACCCTAGGTGGAAGAATTGCTATAGACATATATATATAAATTGTAGTTCAGATCGTGAGCTACTTGAAAATGTGGTTGATGAGGTCGAAAACCTGTCAAAAATTCGACTTATGATTTTTTGAAAATTTGTCAAAAATGAAGGTTTTAGCTTAATCTTATTTTCGAAATTACGCGATTTTTCCGAGAAAAATTTTTTTCCCCCAAAGAAAAAGTTGCTATTTAGACCATAAACAACAACTTGTAGCGGCTATATTTTTGAGTTTAAGACTTTTGAAAATCGACCTGATGTGTGCTGCCCATGTATATTCAATATCAAAGTATCTCATGCGAATTTAATTTTTTAAACTGTTTTTAAAAAAGTTAATCAGCGTGAAGCAGAAACAAGAGACGGTTTATGCTAAAAAAAACTTACATTTCTTTTGAAATTAAAATGGATATTTTAGTATCTTATGTTAGTCTTGTGAAACTTAATGTGGAAAGGTGGAGTTTCAATAACTAATTAAAATATCTATTGTTCAAAATTCTTGTATGTTGTTTCTTATTTTATTTTTAAGACTACAAAATAAAACCAAATAATATTAAACGATGGATTCATTAGGTAATACCAGATCTTTGATGCAGGAACAAATTTTTGCATAAGGGCAGATTTAGGGGAGGGGGCAATCTGGGCAATTGGCCCCTTAGGCGAGGATATACTGCCTCTTACGCGAGGACTTCCCCCCCCCCTCCTCTATATAAAAGTTTGTTAATTTTCTTTATAGGTTCTTCTTATAATATTAGTTTGGCTTATAAAATCAATGATTATTGTTCAGTTATTCTTGGATTAATTGGAAATTTTACCTTGCTATATTTAATTATTAAAAAGACTCCAAAAGAAATGAGTGATTATAGGAAAATTCTACTACAAATTTGTTTAGTGGATTTGTTTTATAATTTTAGTGTGTTGTTAGCAGTACCGGTAAGGATAAGGCAAAGAATGATGGGAGAGGATACAAGCCAAAATTGAGGTCGTAGGACTGTTTGAAACACGCTTTTCGAAATGAATCAAGGTTTTCGTTGTAATAAAAATTTCAACAAAATGAGAGCCATCCGTTTTTCAAAAACGGTTGGAAATTGTTCTTCATTGAGTCAAACACTTTTATTTTCGAAAAATCAATTTTTTGTTTTGATCTCACTCCTAAAAACGAAATTTGATCCCATTTCCTCCCAATCTTTCTTTACTCCGTTCTTGGGACGAATCTCGATTCATGAGAGAAAAGCCTTGGGTCTATCAGCTTGGATGGATTTTTCTCTCCTTAGGACTCTGCTCAATGACCAAATAGGAAAATCGGTCAAAAAAGCATGAATCACTTTTTATTGAAATATTTAGATGGTCGGCTTTCGACATGGAAATGAAGTCGTTTATTATAATGGATTAATTCCTATATATTCTAAAAATATGAGCTGGGCGTTTTCAGCTATTTGGCTATTCGGTTTAGTGATTTCAGTTTGTAATATCCCTGTTCCCTTTGTGTACCGTTATTTTTATTTAGTCAAGTATGTTGTTAAAGATTTTTCAATCAAATAAAAAATTTCGTTGTCAACTGATTTTTAGAAATAAAAAATTAACTGGGCTTTCTTATATGATTCTTTTGGCAGTACCTATAACTTTGAACCTTGTTTACGTTGGTATAATTAGCTACCTTTATTATCCAAATACAGAAGCAATATCCATAGTAGAACAAGAGTTTGGAAAAAATTTTGTGAATGATATTAATCGTATAGGTTTGGTAGGATTAGCAGTAAGTTACAAAACCTGGAAAGTTGGGAATTTAATTTGAGGCTTACCTCCCCCCTATAGCTATTTTTTCGTACCCTTTTCACTCATGGGAAAGTCCAATCTATCACGGGGCCATACTAGCTATGGCCTTGTCTCGAGTTTGATCTCCCGGCTATATTTATATCACAAAAACATCAAGTTTTAGTCCAGTCCAGGCGCTTGGATAGTTGCTTTTGATGTACTCTTAGATTCAGTTCTATGTTTATCCACTGTTATATGGTGTACCATAAAAATTCGAGCCCATCTTAAACAACATTTGAATTATGCCAGTCAATCGACAAAAGACATGAATTTTCAATTAAATTGGGCATTAATGGCACAGGTTAGTGATATAACTAATTGGATAATAATTAGGATTTACCACTTTCTCCACCCCAGTGGATTAAAAAATGATATGATCAACCTAGAAAACTTTTAACACTAGCCATCCCTTCCAAAATTTCAAGTTTAGATGACTTTTAGGCGATTAGTCTTTTATCGGCATCAGTAGTTCCTATGTTGACGATCATATATACTATAATTATGAAAAATGATGCCGCAAATAGTATTGATCTAATCATGCTGGCATTTTCTTGGGTTCCATGGATCAACCCTTTATTGACCATATGGTTTGTAAAGCCATATAGAAATGCTTTGCTTTGTAGAAACAACGTCCAAGTTCAACAAGTGGTAGCTTCCAACAATGATCATATTCATAAAATCTGAGACTACCAGTTGGCTAAAAATCCGTAATAAAAAATCGAAAAAATTGGTTTTAAAGCATTCTGTAAAATCATGGGCTGTAAAATAAAACATTGTCGGACAGTTGATCGACTCGGACATTTGGCCAACCGAACAGTCTGCGAATTTTGAGTTGCCTATATAAGGCCTTGTTTATTCGATGTTTATTGTTTTTATCATCTAAGAATAAAGTTAAATCAAACTCTTCTTCAATTCATCTTTGTGTTCTTTTATTTCGTGTGAAACTGAACACCTTATACAATGGTACTGGTCCTTAAAGGACCAGTCCAGTAAGTTACAATCATATGAAAAAATGATATATTCGGAAAGATCATGAAAAATGGAGCATTTTTTGTTTTTACGGCATGTTCTGAATCGCTGTAGTTTTCGAGATAATTGCGTTTGAAATTTTGAATTTGGTACAAGCTCGTCGTTGTAATACACAAACTTTTTTGAATTTCGATTTTTCAGCAAACAATTCAAAAAAGTTTGTGCATTACAACGAAGAGCTCCTCGTTCTATGGGTCTTAAAAAAGAAGAAATCATGCGTAAAAATAAAAATTTTCAGGTGTTCCCTTTATTTTGAGACACTCTGTAGAGTTTTTTAGCGAAAAATTAAAATTTTTTGGCGAAATTTTGTTCGAAAAATCGCAAAAATCTTGTTTTTAGAAACACTGTAATAAAAAATTGGAGCCAATTGATACTTCATATATCAAAGTATCTCATGCGAATTTAATTTTTTTAAATTGTTTATTAAAAAGTTAATAAGCATGAAGCAGATACGAGAGAAGATCTATGCTAACAAAACTTACATAAGATACTAGGAAAAAAGAAATGTTTGTCATGCGAAACTTAATGTCGAAGGCAACTAATTAGTAGAAAGAACGTCCAAGTTCAACAAGCTGTAGCTACAGAAAATGGAGCTCATCATATTCATAAAATCTGAGACTACCGGTTGACTAAAACTCCGCAATAAAAGCTCGCAAAAATCAGTTTTAAGGCATCCTGTAAAATTATGGCCTGTAAAATATAAATAAATTTATTTTTTACAATTTTGCCTCTAAAATATCAAGATGAATATAGCAACTTCTAAAAATTCATATCTCCACAACCATAAATCCGATTTTGATAGTCGACCACACGTTGGATAGGGAGGATCTGGGAGTTTTTGTAGGAAAAGATTCCAGCCAAATACAATGTTGCTATGGAACGTTAGACTCGTCTAATGATTAAAATGGGTATATTTCCAAAGTAAACATTTTTATGTTTATTTTTTCAACTTTATGAACGGTTGTCAGCCATCAAAGCTGTCAATAAGACGATTTGTATGTATTATGTATTTCCAATAAAGTGTTTAAGCTTATTTCATTTATATGTCACATTTCATTACCCATAATTTTTTGCATTCATTTTTAACCCATCAAGACGATATCTTGTAGCTAAATTCAATTAATAAATCATTATTTTATTCTGTTTTCAGAAAGAAGAATATTTTTAGTTGAGGCTTGTACTACTGTGTCTCAAAATAAGAGGAACACCTGTAAAATTTTGTGTTTACATGTCATTATGATTGTTTTATATTGAAACCATAACAAAAAAAGCTTCTGCTGTCAACTTCTGGAACTTGAATAGTTTCAGGTCAAGATCTTCACGAAGAATCCTATGGGCAGATTCCTTTGAAATTCCCAGTTTTTTGGCCAGCTTTCGCGTTGAGTCTCGTTGGATTTCGATTGATTATTCCTCAAGCTCTTCGACGGTTTTCTGATGTCCTAGATGTTCTTTTTCTATCTTTTCCTGGTCTATTTTCATTGGTTCCGGTTTCTTCGTATCGCTTAATATTTTTGAAAACTTTCATCAATGGAATATCCGGAAGTCTTGAAATTTCTCGTTTCGAAATACCTCTTTGATGCATTCTAATAATATCAGGTCTTAATCCCTTCATTTTTAACTAAAAAGGTGATAAGAGACACTTTTAAAAAATCATGCGTAAAAATAAAAATTTTAGGTGTTTCCTTTATTTTGAGACACTCTGTAGAGTTTTTTAGCAAAAAATTAAAATTTTTTGGCGAAATTTTGCTCAAAAAATCGTAAAAATTTTGGTTTTAGAAACACTGTAATAAAAAATTTAAGCCAATTGATACTTCGTATATCAAAGTATCTCATGTGAATTTATTTTTTTTAAATTGTTTATTAAAATGTTAATAAGAATAAAGCAAGAGGCAGTCTATGCTAAAAAAAACTTACATAAGATACTAGGAAATGCACTTTAATTTGAAAAGAAATGTCTACGTGTGAAAGGTGGATTTTCAATAATTAATTAAAATATCCATTCTTCAAAGTTCTTGTATGTTGTTTCTCATTTTATTTTTAAGGTTACACAAAATAAAACCTAATCATATTAAACGATGGATTCATTAGGTAATACCAGATTTTTGTCTACAAGCAACAAATTTTTGCACAAGGGCAGATTTAGAAGAGGGGGCCCCCTGAAATCGATCGAAGGCCGATTTTTTCCTAAGAATCTCCCTTATGTTTTCTCCGCCTTTGTTTTTGCACACACATGATTTGCACGCATTCTCACAACTCAGTGGCGTAGCAAAGGAGAACAGAGGGGGGGGGGGGCGCCCCCCCCCCCCCCCCCCCCCCCCCCCCCCCCCCCCCCCCCCCTGTTCGAGGAAAAATTAAGGCGGTACGACTTTTCGGCCGAACATTTGCGGCTCAAAAATGGGCCCAAAAACGAAAAAAATTAGGTAAAAAAACGAATAAAAGTATAGATTTGTTGTGTATTTAAAAAACCCATTTTTGAACCACAAATGTCGAAGCCGCAAATGTCGGACCTCAAATGTCGAAGCCGCAAATGTTCGGCCGGAAAAGTCGTACCGCCAAAATTAAACAATTTACTCTAAGTTTGTTAATTTCCTTTATAGACTTTTCTTATAATATTAGTTTGGCTTATAAAATCAATGATTATTGTTCAGTTATGCTTGGATTAATTGGAAATTTTACCTTGCTATATTTAATTATTAAAAAGACTCCAAAAGAAATGAGTGATTATAGGAAAATTCTACTACAAATTTGTTTCGTGGATTTGTTTTATAATTTTGGTGTATTTTTAGCAGCACCGGTAAGGCTAAAGAAAAGAATGATGGGGAGTATGCAAGCCAAAATTGAGGTTGTAGGACTTTTCGAAACTATTTTTACAAAGATTGTTTAAAAAATTTTCGTTTCAATAACCCAACTCAATCTCCAAATTTTATAACTTTGGTGTCATTTTATTCGTCTCATAGAGACAAATAAAATACTGTAATTACTTTTTTTATGCAAATTTTAAGAGGCTTTTTCTCGAGAAGTCGAAGATGGGCACAGGGGCCAGGCAACAAAATTTGAAGGTTCCCGCCCGACCTCGATTAGTATTGTTTTTTATAAACTCGGTGAGTGAATGCAAACACCGTTGGAATTATCTCCGTAGCCTTCGTGGTTCCGGCGAAATGCATATGGGCCTATTTCCATTTTTTACCCAAACATTTTAATGTACCTTAATTAAATCCGATTTTTATGATCGAGGTGTCGCCGGAAAGGTGGTAATCTGCGCTACCTTTTCGTATATTAACCTGATCCAAAACCTTATGTTTTGGTTGAAAAAATTGCATTTTTCCCAAAAAAAGTCCCTAAAATTGGACCCCTAAAATGTCTTCTAGGGCACTAAGACCTATCATAGAAATTCAAAGGGGCTTAGACCGTAGATAATTGCAGATTGACCGTAGATAGTTGCAGAAGGCTCTTCTCTATTTTTCTAAACCAACCCCATGTGACCGCTAAAATATTTTGAAGGTAAAAACTGACGGTGATCAAAAATTTAAAATTCTTTAGATTAGCCAAAATTGCCCTAATTTGTACATTTCCAGAAAGTTGATGAAAAATGGAGCATTTTTTGTCTTTATAGTAAATTCTGAATCGCTAATGGCGTTGAGATAAACGCGTTTGAAGTTGATCATTTTTGAAATTTGTTTGTTACAACAAAAACCCTGAATCAGGGTTTTCGTCGCTTCTTGAAATCCCTTTTTATTAAAATATTTAGATAATTGATTTTCGACACGGAATTGAAATCATTTATTGTAATGGATTAATTCCTATATATTCTAAAAATATGAGCTGGGCATTTTCAGCTATTTGGCTATTTGGTTTAATAAATTCAATTTGCAATATCCCTGCTCCCTTTGTGTACCGTTATTTTTATTTAGTCAAGTATGTTGTTGAAGATTTTTCAATCAAACAAATAAGAAATTTTGTCGACTAATTTTTAGAAATAAAAAATTAACTGGATTTTCTTATATGATTCTTTTGGCAGTGCCTATAACTTGGAACGTTATTTACGTTGGTATAAAAAGCTACCTTAATTATCCAAATAGAGAAGCAATGTCCATAGTGGAACAAGAGTTTGGAACAAATTTTGTGAATGATATTAATCGTATAGCTTTGGTAGGATTAGCAGTAAGTGATAAAACTTAGTACGGTGGGAATTAAATTTGAGACTTACCCCTCCCCATAGCTATTTTTTCGTGCCCTTTAGACTTATGGAAAAGTTCAATCTATTCCAGGGCCATAGCCAGGCTTGAGGGGCACCGATAGCCTCTGGTTGACTACTATGCTCTTGAGTCGATAATGTTACGAATAGAAATATTCCTGGAGTCTTATGACATCACAAAATATTAGGTTGGCAACTAAGTTTTGAGCCCCCTCGTAAAAAATTTAATTTATTCAACAAAATCATCAACATAACAATATTATTAAAAAATATTCTCCATCAGATTCGATCACTTTCTGCAATGGCTCCTCAAGTTGGTGGATGCCACTGCGGTACCAATCTCGGTCCTTAGACGCAAAGAATTCAGTAAGAGACTCGCGCATCCCTTCCATTGTGGTGAACTTCTTGCTTCGGAGCCAGTGAAATATGGGTTCGAGACGCTCTAAACGAAAGACTAACCTGCTTCCTTCAATATTTTTTCGATTTCCGCGTGGCTGCAGTTGAACTCGTCGGCCATGCGCATAGTTCGACGGGTGGTCCTCCACAGTGTTGACGACAGCGTCTCGATCAACTTCTCGAGGGCGACCAGACCTCTTCTTGTCATCAGTTTCCAAATTTCCGCTGCGGAACTTCGAGAACCACTTTTTAGCTGTAGAATAGGCCACTGTTCCAGCCCATTTAGCTCTATTGATGTTGTGACCTAGCTCGAACTCATATTTCAACAGTTTTCGAATATCGCCAAGATTTTTTTGAAAAATCAAAACTTTTTATGCCAAAATGAAGTTCAAATGCTCTTTTACAAGACTAGTTTAAAAAAGAAATAAATCACATTGAAAAATGCAAATTTCGATAGAGGGCTCAAAACTTAGTTGCCAACCTAATATTTAACATCACACATTTCCATTACACATATGCCCCCGGTGTCTCCCCTCTCCTAGCTATGCCTCGAATTTGATCTCCCATATCTTGGCTATATTTTATAACACAAAAACATCAAGTTTTAGTCCAGTCCAGGCGCATGGTTGATTGTTTTTGATGGACTCTTATATTCAGTTCTATGTTTATCCACTGTTACATGGTGTACCATAAAAATTCGAGCTCATCTTAAACAATATTTACATTGTGCCAGTCATGCGAC
>JAQGBS010002957.1:0-12247 GCA_034698545.1 Acrobeloides obliquus
CAACTAGACAACTATAGGGACATCGCTGTGTGTTTGGATTGAAAATGACCATTCTTTCTTCGGGTTTATATTAGGGTCGCTATCTTAGCTTGAAATCTGAGATTGAAAATAAAGGCAATTTTTAATTTTCTTCTAGACTAGGTGACATTATTTGGGAATGGAAATTGAATCGGGTTTTAATTCGTATAAGGATGGTTAGATTGTTGCTGAATTTTTAATTTTTGTTTGGCTGTTTATTCACAGAATGTAGATAGGGATAATAGTTGAAGTGGCAGATTAGCCATTTCACCCCCCCCCCCCTCTCTTTGACAAGATCCCCAGCAGACAGTTAACGAAAACCAATGGCACCCATTCCCCTCATAGAGGAAGAAGGGATCGGCGTTAAATACAGAGTGTATAGGAATTTGAGCGATTTTTTCATGTTTTTTCGATCCGAAAATTTTTTCCAAAAATGACTCTATTAAGGCTAATTTTATGCGAGAAATGGATTGTGCTCATTCCCGAAGCTTGAAAACGAGCCTGATTCAGGGAAATAAGAGTGTATTGAAGCGAAAATATGAAAATTTTGAATTTTTCTTCTGAAAGTCATCGTTTCTGTAGTTATTTTATGCGAGGAATCCGAAAACATGCTCCCGAGTCGAATTAATGCTCCCTTGAATCAGGGTAAGCATGTGTAATAACAAGAAATTAACAAAGAAAGAATTGAATTTGGAGTGATCTAGAAATCCGCGGTTAAGTTGAACCAGGAGTTACAGTCTTGGAATATCTCGATGTGGATGCAAATTTGACGACAGGTTTGTTTTTATCTTATGATTTGTTTTTTAGTTTTAGGCGGGAAAATTAACAGAATTTTTTCGCCAAAATACGACCACGTAGAGATGTCTGTGAAAAACTATATAAAATCGTTGCTTCATACAACTCACGATTTCTGTTTCTCAATCGATGGCCTACAAATTTGTCGACCTCGTTAAGTGGTATATCTCGTCAAAATCAACAGCATCGGGAAATTGCCTTTTAAGCTTCATTAATTCGTTATGTAACATTTTGAGCACGTGATACCATGTTCATTTACCGATCATTGTTTGATCAAAAATGACTATCAATGAATTACAAGATTTTCCGCTTGAACGATCTCTATGTGAAGATGCCACTTTTGGCGATCTCTATGTGAAGATGTCACAAACACTTCCCTGATTCAGGAAAGGCCTGTGTATTGAAACGAAAAGTCGCAAAAATGCGATTTTTGCGACTTTTTGTTTCAATACACAAGCCTTCCCTGGATAGAGAAGTATTTTTTTGCTTCGAAAATATCAGATTCGGATTCCCTGCATGTTTTTACCCCTAGAGGGATCATTTCCAGAAAAAAATTTTGAAATTTTTTTCATGTGGATGCCCTCTTATTATGTAGTGGCTCCAAATTTTATAGCATTTTTATCGATTTACAGCCATGTAGAATATAAAATTAAAGTAATTATATGCAAATTTAATTGCAAATACGCTAATCATGTCAAGCGAAGGACTTTTTATGAGAACTTGAGAAGTCATCTGTTGCTTAAAATTTTCCTCTATTTTGCTCAACTTTCAATTTTCCTATTTGTTATACCTATTTTATCTACGGAATAAAAAATGATAATAAAATCATTTTGAAGATATTATTTTCAACTTCGTTTTTTCCAAAAATCTAATTTGAAAAATATTGAGTTGTCCGATAAGTATTGTCGGCCCAAAAAATACATCTAAGTTCGGCATTTTCGCTCGTTTTCGTTGAAATTTTTTGAAAAATGCATGTTGAATAGTCTTTTTGAGCGTAACCCATGTTTTCGTGTCAATATACAGACTTTTTCAAAAGGGTTTTCAATGGTGCAAACTAACAAAAATTTTTGACTGTACTAGGGTTTTTCTAGTTGGGGAGTCGATTGCGCGCATTGCCGAAGCATGAAAATGCTTGCCTGATCCTGATTCAGGGAATATAAAGTTTTTGAGACTATTTCGGGATATACCCCTCATAGGGTACTTTCTCGTGGTAAAAATGAAAAAGTTCCTTCATATTGTGTTTTCTATGTCGAAAAATCTCCTGGCATCAAATTTCAGCCAATTTGGAGAACTTTTTGAAAATTCGAGTTTTTGGCCCTCTTGGTCCAAAAGGTTCTCAAAATTGTCTGAAATTTGATACCAGAGGGTTTTTCGACATGGGAAATACGAATTTGAGGAATTTTTTCATTTTGACCATGAGAAGGTACCCTACGAGGGGTATACCCCGAAAGTGCCTTAAAACTTTATTCCCTGAATCAGGGTCAGGCAAGCATTTTTATGCCTTGGAAATGCGTGCAATCGATTCCCATATAGAAAAACTCTAGTAGGATTGAAAATTTTGTTAAAAATTGACTTCTATAGGGGGAGCAAAAGAAACGGAAATTAGGTTCAAAAAGTAACGGGAATTTGCCCCAAAAATATTTTTTTGGACCAAATTCCCGTTATTTTCCCGTTACTTTTCGACCTAATTCCCGTTTCTTTTGCCCCCCACTCTATATAGCCGAAAAATACACAAAGTCGGCGCACTTTTATGGAGTGCGTCGATTTTGTATACTTTTTGGGGCCGACAATACTTATCGAACAACCTAGTATTTTCCAATAGCAACATGAAAAAATGACCGTTTCACACAATTGAGCCGTAGAAAAATTTAACTTTGGAAGAAAAATATATTTCTAGTCCTTATGGACTTCGATAATAAATGCAAATAGGGTTATGTCTCTAGTAAGTTATTCAATAAAAGCTGACCATTGTGAAACTTATTTGTTTATTGATCGAATTTTGGAAATTGTTTTTACCTTTGACCCAGTGGGTTTTATTCTATGTATTATATAAATTCAATGTATAATATTTAATGTCATATTTGGCAAATATACGCGATAATTTTCGCATTTTCTATCAAAGCAATTGTCTAGGTGCATTTATTTATAAATAGGCTTAACACTCCGCTCAGTGTCGGCTTTCTTTCTTGGATTTTTAAACGCGTGCCACAATTGTTTAGTACATTTTTATGGAGTGCGTCGATTTTTCTTGCTTGATTGTTTATTTTTTAGAAAATTGATTTTTTGGAAAATTGTTAAACTTTGTTGTTTTGGGATTCTTGAAATTTAAACGACCATTCCACTCTGAAAAAAAATCATTCCACTTCGAAAATATCTAACTCTTTATATGAAAAAGTTAGATATTTTCGAAAAGTTCATGAAAAATGAAGCATTTTTTGTTTTTATGGCATGTTCTGAATCGTTGTAGTTTTTAAGATAATTGCGTTTGAAGTTGGTGATTTTTGAAATGTTGTGTATTACAACGAAACCATGAACGCGGTTAAAATTCGTCCCCTGAATCAATACAAGTTGTGTATTGACGCAAAAATTCAAAATTTTTTATGGCAGTTTTCGTAAGTCGATGAAAAGCGAAATTTTTTTTTAATTTTCGCGTCAATACACAACTATTATTGAATCAGTGAAGCTGTATGTAAAAATCACAATTTACCACTTTTAGGACCAGAGAAGCGTTTTCACGTTTTGAAAACACGCGCAATCGATTTCTCGCATAGAAAAACCCTAGGTAGTCGGATATCCTGTCAAAATCAGATTTTTTTCACTTTTGCTTCAACACGTCATCCTGGATCAGGTTCAAGAAAGCGTTTTCACACTTCGGGAGTGCGCGCAATCTATTTCCCGCATAAAGTTACCCCTAGAAAAGTCATTTCCAAAAAAAGTAAAAAATTCACGTCTAGTGGGTTCACTAATCCTTAGTAGTAGCGATTTTTTTCTCTTTTTTCTTCAAAATTTTTATATTTTTAATACATTTCCACCACTAATTACCTAAGCATCCAACTAAAACAGCAAATTTCACAAGTTTTTAACAGGGTTGTGACACAGTCTCATGGGAGTCCTATGAGCCCTACAAATGACTTGAAACTAATAATCCAAAGAGTCTCTCTCTCCCGAAAAAGGAATTCCATGGGCTAATTATGAAACTTTGTCCATAGTTATGGGATATTTTCTCGACTCTATAGGCAATTTCCGACCGACAAAGTGCCGGTCGTTATTGACGCCACGAAAAAGGCAAGAAGCGAAACAAACGGACTGTGTGCCCTGGGAAACAACAGGTGCTTGAAAGAGGCACTTTTCTCACTAAGTGTTTCGGCACTAATTGGACTTTCTTTTCTCTTTAAGCGCTTTTAGCTCCTAGGCGATATGGGATGGAGATTTTGAAAGCTTGGTTGTGGTGGAATTTGTAATTTTTTAAGAAATATATTTTCGATTCTCCTACTTTGTCCAAAAATTTTTTTGTTGAAAAAATAGAATTTTGGCCACTAAATTTTTGAAAAATTTTTTTTATAGAGCCAATTTGTGATATTTTGTTGATTTTCATTACGGAAGATAATCTTGCTGAGAATCTTGTCCAGGAGCAAAGATGGAACTATAAAGGCGTTCTCGAAAAAGTGGAGACGTCGGTTAAGAGCCGAAGTAGCTCCAGCTATTTTTATAAAAATTTTTCAAAATTCTCAAAAATCAACTAAACCTTCGAACATTAGATTTGTTATAACAAAAAATTACTAAGACAAGGAGCATCTTCAACAAGCATAGTGCATTCATTATTTATGGCTATTGAAGCACGAAAATTTGCTGCTTCCAATATAACCTACACGGGTCATCAATAGCAAGTCCATTGGAGAAAAAAATAAGAAAGAATGAAGGAGCGCACCAAGTGCTTGTGTGTGTTGTCTCGTGGCGTCTCGCATTACGTCTCATACATGTTTCTTCAAGTTTATAATTTAATAGAATGATTTTTTATAAGAGGAAATAATTTGCCTTTTTTGTTTTACTTTTAATCGCCTCCCCCGGTCACATTTTCAACAAAGCTTTTTTTTAATTTGATTTTTTTACCACATTCGATTTTTTTGGCCAAAATTTGATTTTTTTCAATAAAAACGATTTTTGGTCATAGGTGGGCAAGGGGGAGGGTGTGGAGTTCTTGTTGAGGTGGTCCTCCTTGCCACCGGCAAAAAATTTTCACGAAAAATGGTATTTTTAACTTAAAATTTTTGGATTTTGCTCAATTTTGAGGTGGTCCCCCCTATTTTTCGGCCTTTTGAGTGAGTGGGTCAGGGGAGGTGCCACCTTCCCCTTGCCGAAGTATGTTTTTGGTCTTTTTTGATTGAAACTTGCTGTAAAAATGGCTAAAAAATACAAAAAATTTTTTCGGGTTTTCCTCGAAAACAGTATCTTTTTTCACCATTCGAACATTTTTTACGTTTGTCGAAAAAATTTGAAAAAGAAAAAATTTTTTGCAATAACTCGCTTAATCGGCCCTCCTCCTTTAAGATCGCTCTTATGCAATAGTGATCCCGAATCTAGTCATTCATTGATTTCTTGAGGCTGCAAAACTTCAATTTTTCTAGCTTTCATAAATCCTCTCTGGCCAACAATAAGCTCCACCTTTATTTTTAAACTCTTTCTTTACTTGTTTTGCTCCTAATTGTGGTTTTTATTGCCGGAAGATCTATTCTTTCAAACAAATCATTTATTGTTAAAAAAATTTTTGATCATTATTCGTGTTTTTTTACAGGGTGTGCGGAAATAAACGGACATCCTTTCATATACAGTAATTTCATGCGAGGAATCGATTGTGTGCATTTTTGAAGCATGAAAAAAGCTAAAATGTCTGTCTGTCCGAATGTTTGTCTCTCGGGACCGCTTGATTTAAACCCTGAGCGTTAAAACAAAAGTTGTATGGGAATGATGAGAGAAGACGATTGGCACCACTTTTTTGGGGATACCCCCTCAAAAAATTTTTTGGTAGGAAAAAAGATTAGCTATAACAACGAGTATCAGGAGCGCTTGACACCGTCATGAAGCCACGACGCTGTCATGACGTCGCGATGTCATCGTAACGTCGCGATGGCGCCGTCGTGACGTCTCGCTGCCGCCATGACGCCGCGATGCCGTCGTGATAGGCGTCGCGACGTCATGACAGCGTCACGACGAATCACAATTGCATGGAATTGGAAAAGGGGTATTGCCATCATGAGTGCATGAGGAGCCTCCCCCCACCCATCAAGAATCCCTACTCTACGAGTTACCTCATGACCAATTGGTCCTTTAGAGCTCCCGTTCACATGTATGATTGCTATAGTTCAAAGTTTATACTGAAATTACATCATGTGCAAACCTTTGAAAAATATTCTTTTCTCACACCTTTGATTTATAATACTAAAAGCGTGGAAAAAGGATTTTATTTGGACACAAATCAAATATAAATCTTTTCCCACTTAAGTAATAAACTCGAGTGTATTTCGCGGCACAATTTTTATTACAATTCTTTATTGAGTTTGTCGGCAAGCGAGGTAAAAATTCTCTTCAAATTGACTTTACCTTTAATGGATTGTGCCACACAACGAGTTTTCTTTGTGACTAATTTTAGACCAAATGTTTACAGGATTTTGTTTGAAGGGAGTATAGGGGTGGAAAAGGCCGGACTTTGGCCCTTGCTCGGATAGTAAACAGTCATCCTGCTAAAATTTAGATTAAAGTTGGACCAGCCCTTGGCCGCTGTTTTCCATTCTTAGTCCAGTGGGAAAAAAGTGGCCATTTTTTGTTGATATTCGGAAAGTTCATGAAAAATGGCGCATTTTTTGTTTTTATGGCATGTTCTGAATTGTTGTAGTTTTCGAGATAATTGCGTTTGAAATTTTAAATTTGTCTACATGTTTTCTTTGTAATACACAAACTTTTTAAATTTTTTTAATCGATTTTTTAAATTTTCATAAAATGAACATTGTAGCAATTGTTTATAGCTAAAAGAGACGAACAAAATGACACGAAAATTGTTTTGGGTTATTGAAACGAAAATTCTGATTCATGTTTTTGTTTCAATAACCTAAAACAATTTTCAAATTGGATAATTTTGGTGTCATTTTGTCCGCCTCATTTGGTTATAAAAACTGCTACATTTTATTTAAAAAATCATCGATTTTTCCTCAAAAATTTCAAAAAAGTTTGTGTATTACAACGAAAACATGTACACAATTCCAAAATTTCAAACGCAATTACCTCGAAAACTACAACGATTCAGAACATGCCGTAAAAACAAAAAATGCTTCATTCTTCATGAGCTTTCCGAATATCAACAAAAATTGCAACTTTTTTCCTACTGGACTGGTCCTTTAACGAGTGTAAATGGTATAACTTTTTTTTCACTCCAGCTGATACGGACTATATATATAGAGTATGATGAAAAGGTTAGATTTCAAGAAGGTGAAGTAAACAAAGAAGCCGAACATTTCCCACGGTTATCTAGCGACAAGGGGGTATGAATAATTAAAAATGTATGCCGAACCATGGAGTGTCTTCCATTTAAGATCTGGTGCAGTGGAAGTCTTTTGTTCACAAACTGCCAAAAATTTTGCATCGAAGTTTTCTCCTTGATGTTTTTCAAAATTTTATACTACAAGGTAGCCGAAGAAAGTGGTTTTTTTATTTTTTGGGATCCGGAAATTTATTTTTCTAAAGATGACCCCACTAGGGGTAATTTTGTGTGGGGAATCGATTACGCGCATTATTGAATGCTGAAAATGCTTTCCGGACCCTGATATAGGGAAAAATTGGGTTTTTTGAAGCGAAAAATGGTTATTTTTCGCATTTTTTAGCTTCAAAGGCCCAATTTTTCCTCATAATCAAGGAGGTATTTTCAAGGTTCGGGAATGCGCACAATCGATTCCCCACCTAGAGAAACTCCTAGAAAACCTGTTTTCTGGCGAAATTTTGTTCATTATCGTTTCAACACACATATCCCCTTTCCCTGAATCAGGACCAAGAAAGCATTTTCATGCTTGCAGGAATGCGCGCAATTGATTCCCCGAACAAAATTATCCCTAGTGGAGTCATTTTTAGAAAAATAAATTCCCAGGTCCCAAAAAATAAAAAAAGCCACTTTTTTGGGCACCCTGTACAACTTTTTTATTATCAAAATCAATTTTTCCTTCTTCAAAATACCTTTTTAGATTCGTTCAATTTTCCCAATATCATGGTCACATAGTGATGTCGAAGTACAAAGGATGCACTACAGCCTTATTTCTACAAATTTTTGGCATATCCTATTTTTAATTCTTTGCGTATATATTCTGCCTCTTCGTGCAGCAAATCGGTGCTATAGCTGTATGTCAAGATTTTATGCTCAAATGTGGCAGTACGCCCAATATTCACAGATCTACATGGAGCCAAGGGCGTTCACCGATGATTGTCCCAATCCAACCAGGAGAGGATCCGAAGCGCCTTATATCTATTGTGATGGCAACTATAATTGTATCAGTATGGTGGAAGAGTTGCAGATAGGTAAGAGCGTATCTTTTATTTGAAACAAGAAGAAAATCTTAGATTCTCAAAAAATTGCGCCTAAAATTTTTTTGCAAATATCCATCGAGCCAGATAGAATATTTGTAAAAACCAAATCCTGGGATCCAGGATTTGGTTTTTGGATCTGAATATTGTCTTGTCTCCCACGGCGTACCAAAATTTCGAAAAAATGAAGGCAAGGGTCAAAATTAAAAAAAATATCGCCAATCGACTCAACTCATCGAGTGCTTCAAAACAAATACCATATCATAGGATTTTGGGTTCAGCCCATAGCCGAGTGGGTAAAATGACAGATTTGCAGTTTATAGGCTCGGATTCGAATCTCGCTTCAAATTTAAAGCTGTCCAAATTCCATGAAAATTTTTGCATATCTTTATTTTGGCCTTTAAAACACTTTTTTATAATTTTTCGGCCATAAATACTTGCTGTAGCTTTATAGTAATAATGATTTTAATTTGATTAAAACCTACCTTACTATATAGCTTCAGCAAGTATTGTCTAACCAAAAAATCCCAGGATATGGTACTCATTTTGAAGTGTCGGCGAGTTGAGTTGATTGGCGACATGTTTTTTTAAGTTTTAACCCTTGTCTTCATCTTTTCATTTTTTGGAATTTTGGTACGTCGTGATCCATGTAGCCAAATTTGCGTGTTAATAAATCTCATTTTTTAAATCCAAATTTTTTCCCATAACATCTTTTTGTGATTAAGTTTTCTTGACTAATATTTTGTCTCCGAAACTCTTCTTATGATTTCTCATGTCGATTGAAAAATATCAACCAGCTAAAAGAGTGATGGATCTGGGTTTATTTTATGACAGTTCCTCATCAAAACATTTTCAATGCTTGTCGAGCCGTTTTGTTCGTCTTTCCTTACAATTGTTCACTTTCGGGTTTTCGATGAAAAAATGTAAAGTTGCCTGACAAGCTAGCGCTCGGATGAAATGGACTTTCTCCATCATAATTACAAACAAATTACCTAATGGGCAATAAAATTAGACAAGAAGAAATTAGACGTTTTTGAAAATGCTATTTGATCGTAAAATTTAGAAGACTTTTAGCGAAAATGTAACATAAAAAATCGAAGCAAATCATGATCGGTTTGATTTAACGAATTTGATTTTTTCAAAATTTCAAAAAAATTTAAAATTTTTTCTAATCTTCCACCTCAAAGTCGTATTTTAAACATCATAAAAATTTATTGAGGTTGACCCCTCTAACATAGATGGATAGAGGGGGTCCACATTTCCGAAAATTTGAGGGGGGAGGGGTCAGACCAAAAATTGCTGGGGGTCATTTTTTCAAAATTGTCACTAAAAAATAACATTTTTCACCACAAAAAATGCTCAAAAATGTGTTTTTTGCCAAAAAATGCCAATATCTTTTTTGGCCTCTGGCCAATTTCTAATACTTAATTAATATAATCTCTACTACCTAATTTATTGCCCTTGTCTTTTTACTCCTCTTTGTGCCACTATCCTTCACAACAACTTGTACTTTTTTCTCTGATATTTTCTTTCTCTCCTCCATCAATGTCAGAGTGGCGCAAAAGTGCACTCTGTGATTTTTTGGAATTTGGAAATTTTTTTAAAGTGACTCCTGTAAGGATAATTTTATACGGGAAATTGATTGCACACATTCCCGAGCCATGAAAATTATTCCCTGACCCTGATTCAGGGAAAAATTGGGCATTTGAAGCGAAAATTCCGCTAATCGATCTTTCTCACTACTCCATGCCCTAGACACAGTGCTTGTCCTGGAGTTCAGGGATTGTGGGGGGAGGAGGACTCACACGAAAAAATTTCACATAATCTTATGGGGGGTTTGCTTTCACAACTTTTTTTGATTCATTAAAATTAATATTTTGACCTCCGGGGATCGAACCCTTCCCATTAGAAATGGAAATCTAGCGTCCTAGCCATTCAGCCATGGGTCAAGATGTCATGCAAAAATTACAAGTTTAATCAAGTTTCCATAGGAAAATAATTTAAAAAAAATTCATTTTAGGAAATGGTGCAAAAGGATACATTAGAGGATGTTGGAATTCAATATATCTCTATGGCTTCAATCGTACCGGTCTTGCAGGTTCTCTAAGGGCCACCAGTTTTTGTCATACATTTAATGTTTCACAATTAGCAACTGCTGACGTTAAATTTGATTCGAAAATGCAGTAAGCCAACTTTTTTGTCATATATCATTGTGGAAATTACCTCTTGGTGAGGGAGAGGGAAAGGTCTATGCGAAAAATCAAGGCGTTGCATAATCTTAAAAGCGTTTCCATGACTCTGATTCAGGAAAGGAGGTGGTGTATTGAAACGAAAATGAACTAAAATTCGAATTTTTGCCGTAAAACGGTCGTCTATGGAATGTTCTTCAAATTTTCTTTTTTAGAGTTTGCTCCTGTTCTGGACATTTATGCAATAGTATAACGATGAATTTTGCCACTCCAACTTTCCAAATAAACTACCTTTTAATATTTTGCATATTTTTATTGTTAAGGATATGTAGGAAATCATTATTATAGTTTATTATCAATATTGTATAAAAATGTGTGTTCTGCCAATTATTGATTGCGAATAAAATTAAGGGAACTACTATACAATAGGGGCCTCTCACGTGAAAAAATTTTCAAAAATTTTTTCTTGAAATGGCCCTCTAGGGGTAAAAACATGCGGGAAATCCAAATTTGGTAACGAAAAAACACTTTCCTGATTCAGGGAAGGCCTGTGTATTGAAGAGAAAAGTCAAAAAATATTATTTTTACGACTTTTCGTTTAAATACACAGATCTTCTCTGGATCAGGGAATCGTTTTTTCGCTTTGAAAATATCAAATTCGGATTCCTCCCATGTTTTTACCCCTAGACGGGTCATTTCCCGGAAAAAAAATTTTGAAAGTTTTTCACGTGGATGGCCTCCCCCTATTGTGTAGTAGCTCCAAATTAAAACATCAATTTTATGAGGGATTATTCGAAACGAGTCTTGAATTCGCTAAAAGATGATGTTGGTGAAGAATGAGATGTGCTTTTGGATGATGTTTGAATCTGAAAAATTTTGTATTTTTATCAACAAATTCAACATAAAGCGTAAATTGGTCAGGAATGGAGATAAGGGGCCAACGCTATTCATGTTGGGGGGAGGGGGGTCAGCCCTCTCTACAAAATTTTGATAACGCTAGTGCATTTTTGATAACGTGGAGGGGGGAGAGGGATAAATCCTCTCTACAAAATGTTGATCACGCTGTTATGTTAATCACGCTTGTATACAAGCAGAAAAAGAGGATTGAGAAAAAAGAGGATGACATTTCGTGCCAAAATGACTCAAACAGGGCATTTTCGCTGTCAATTTTTAAAGAGGTCTCAGTTTTCAAGTGTAGGAGTTGAATAGGGACTGTCTAGATATGCTATCAACATTTTATGGAGAGGGCTGACCCCCTTCCTCTCCCCAACATGAATAACAGCGTGATCAACATTTTGTAGAGAGGACTTATCCCTCTTCCCCCCCCCACATTATCAAAAATGCACTAGCGTTATCAAAATTTTGTAGAGAGAGCTGACCTCTCTACAAAATTCACTTCAACTACAAGCTTGTAGTTGAAGTGGAGCTTTAAAAATTTTTTGAAAGTTTTTACTTACACTCTTATCTTCTAACTCATCCGCGATTTCATCGAACTCTTCTTTACTGTACGTTTTGAATAACAATATTGCTGTTCGGCCTATTCGAAAATAGATAAAATTTTGTGAATCTACCGATAAATAGGAGCCAAAATTTTTTCCTACGACACAATGCCAAAGTTCTCCATGAGCAGTATCAAAATATTGTTTGAGAAATTTGGCTACTTCGGACTCTGTTTGGAACTT
>JAQGBS010002958.1:0-12246 GCA_034698545.1 Acrobeloides obliquus
GCGTCAGAACGTTTCTGAACGCGTCCGAACGCCTATTAGTGATGTGTCCGAACGGAATTAGTGATGTTATTAGTGATAAATCAGTGAAGTAAAAAATTTCCGAACGAATTAATGGCGGCCCTGAGGTACTGTCCGCAAAAGTACCTTCCGCAAAAATCCGTCCGCAAGTGTCACACCGCCGTTTTGTTGTAGCCAAAGAGACAATCCGTATGATTTGGCAACTTCGATGAAAGAACAAGGTTGGGTTATTATCGGAGTTGACTACAATGATGTCGGAGATCTTGCTGTCGAAATGTTGAAGAATATATCATCGCCTGGAATGTTCTTCAAAATCACTGATCAAAATGTGAACTATCAAACTGAAATCGTTAATGCTTTTACTTTCGGTAAGATAAAGAAAGATCCAAGAGCGTTTCAAAATGAAGCTGGAGAGAGGTTTAAGAAAGACGCCTGGAGAGTCCTGGAGAATCTCAGGAAGCTCTAGTAGATTCTGAAGATCCGGAGAGTTAGGGGATCTCGAAAAGAATCTCTAGAATACTATAGAGCTAAACGAGATTTCCGGGAAGATTCAAGACCTTTTCAAAATCTCTGAATTTTAGCCAACTGCATATGTCCATCAAACACTCAACAATTTCGTACTGTAAACAGTACTTCCGGATATGAACATTACTATGCGGATTGTCTAGTAAGTACAAAGGGTGGAACTTTTGCACAGGTCGCTGAATTAGCCTGTCAAAATCAATACAGTGGAGTTCTAGTACAAGTGACAAGCCAAGAAAAGAAATCTTTCCTCATAAGTAATCAAACTAGTTTTAATATCATTTAAAGTGATCGCGAATTTCAGACAACGTAGTTCCCTCCCTGAGTGGTAGTCCAAGTTTTCACATTGGTCTGCATAATCTAAATGGCATAAGAAATTGGTATGGTTACAATGGAACCAACAGTCCGGTAAGCTTAAGACTTTTATGTTGAAACTGCAAAATTTAGCTCGGAAGCTATCAAGATTGGACACCTGGATATAACGCCAATAGTACAGGAGACTGTGTTTTTTATGATCGATATGATGGAAAAAACTGGGGCTGGGCGACAGAGCAATGTATGGGTGTAAATCCATTTCCATATATCTGTCAATTCCATGCTTGTGATGCAGACAAATATTGTAACCTAAGCTCATTTGGTTTTATGAAAGAAAAGGGCTTGCTATCCGCTTATAGCATTCAAGCCTGAATCAAAGAAAATGAACTACAGTCAAACCCTTTAAGCTGACCCCCCCCTAAAATCCTTTAAGCTGATCCCCTCCCGAGGGGGATCAGCTTAAAAGGGTTTGACTGTATTGCGTTTTTATTTAAAATACATAAATAAATTTTATTGAAAAGACAACAATGTGAACTCACAGTGGAAAGAAAATACTCTAAACTGTATAAGCTCATCTGTAGCCGGTCTAAATACCAAGTGCAAGCCCTGACCAGGCAGGCTCAACGTCTGATACGGGATTTATACTCTGCGGCATGCCGCCGCGTCTTGGTGCATTTTGAAGACGCCGCGTCTTGCCGCTGCGGCAAGACGCGTTGCTCATTTCCATGCATTTTTTTGAAGTATAAACAAAATCTCGCGTCTTAGTATAAATAACGCCTGATAGACAAACTCATTTAAAGCAGGGGTGCCAAGAACATTTGTTTCAAAATCAACAAATCTGACTTCAAAAATCAGCAAAACGCTAATTTTCCATTTTATTTCTTATTAATTTGACAAAATTTCGCATCTCAAAAATCAGATTTCACCCCTGTTTATTATCCTCGGAGCAAGTCAAATTCAGGGGAAAAATCGGTGTATTGAAGCGAAAATCCGAAAATGTTTGATTTTCGCTTCAATACATCGATTTCTTCCCTGAATCAAGGTCAAGGAGGCGTTTTCAAGGTTCGGAAATGTGTGCAATCGATTCCCCGCCTAGAAAAACCTAAGAATCGACGGTTTTCTCATAAAAATCCGAAAATATTTGATTTTCGCTTCAATACGCCCACCCCCATTCCCTGAATCAGGGCCAAGGAAGCATTTTCACGCTTCGGGAATGCACGCAATCGATTTCTCGCATAAAATTACCTATAGAAAAGTCATTTTTGCAAAAATTCAAAAAAATTTTTTTCGGAAGTGCTGCTACAAAGTTTATCCCCCTTTTAAGGGCTCTACCCCCGAAACGCAAAATCCGACAGTGGTAGTGCCCCCCGCCTAACTTTTTTCGGTCCGCCCCCGAACTTTTGGACGTTTTGCCCAGAAATTTTGCTCCCTCCCCTGATATGTTGACTAGCGCGGACTCTTATTCTCCGTGTTATATTTATCTGTTTCTCAAGCGATTGTTTGTTTCAAGTATAAATAGTATTCAAAATTAATTTTGTCTGATTTTGTCATTTTATCCACTTTGATTTGGCAAAAAATGATGACTTTGCAATCAACCAACAAAGTCATCCCATTTTATGCCTATTTGTGATCTTCCTTTGAAGGAGGTGAAAATTAGGGCCTTTTCTCAAAAAATTTTTTTTGAAAAATGATCTTCTAGGAGTAAAAATAGGGTGAAAAGTTGATTACGCACATCCCCGTCGCGTGAAAATGTTTCCTTCACCATGTCTTTGCGAAAATAGCACTATTTCACGTTTGCTTAAAATTTTCATAATTCCAAACGTCAAAGAGTTTTACAAAAAACAACTCTATTAGGGATTTCATGCAAGGAATCGATAGCACGCATTACCGAAGCCTGAAAATGCTTTTTTCAACTGTTTTTTCTCAAAAATACTATTTTTATAACGTAATGTGTGCTATCGATTCCTTGCATGAAATTACCCCTAAGGCTTTATTTATACTAAGACGCGGCGGCAAGACGCAAGATTTTGTTTATACTTCAACTCAAGAAAATGCATGTAAAATTGCCACGGCGGCAAAGTATAAGCGAATTCGCGTCCTGCCGCTGCGTCTTCAAAATGCACTAAGACGCGGCGGCATGCCGAAGAGTATAAATCCCGCCTAACAGAGATGTTTTGTAAAACCCTTTGACGTTTGGAATTATGCAAATTTTAAGCAAACGTGAAATAGTACTGTTTTCGCAAAAACAAAGTGGAAGAAGAAGCATTTTCACGCGACGGGGATGTGCGCAATCGATTTTTCACCCTATTTTTACTCCAAGAAAGTCATTTTTCAGAAAAATTTTTGGAAAAAGCCCTAATTTTCACCCCCTTTAAAGAAATTGTTTTTAGAATTTATGGCGTCAATTAAAGTTGTTGATCAAGTATTACAGCTTTCAACGTGGCCAGATTTGGATGGGCTATTGAAAGAAGACATTTTAAACGATGAAGGTATTGTTTTTTACTTCTTAGATATAAAATGTGTAAATACAGCTTTTTGATAGGTTTTTATTTGGTCCTAGGGTGTTTCAAAACGGACTTTTCAATATGGATTTTTTAAGACTATACTCGAAAAACTTTTTCGATTGACTGATTAAATCAGAGGAAATGTATTGAAGTGAAATCAGACATAAAATTCAACAAATACTCCGTTTTAGCAGCTGATTTCACGTAGTATGGGGGGTTTTTGGCCATGAGTATGGGTTTTTTGGCTATTTTTTATAACTTTATGAAAGGAATAAAATTACACAAAAATTCAGTGGCGTAGCCAGGATTTTATTTCATGGGGAGGGAAAAGTGACCAAAAATGCCAAATTTTCGGAAAAAAATGATTAAAAAAATTGCATTTTTGGGCCTTTGCCGATTTCAATGAGTTAACGCGTTAGCAAGTGATAAGTAAAAATACAATATACAAAAATACAATGTACTTGCCAACTCAGATACTGTTTTTTGTCATAATTGTCAACAGTTTCTCTAACAGCGCCTTTTTAGTGATTGCTAACGAACAAAAACTTGAATAAAAATTCGTTTTTGCTATTTTTAGAACAAAGAATTCCATTTCTCGATGATCTAATCTTACGGATATTATACAGAATCAAAGTCAATCCAAATTCTATGGAAACTAATGAGCATGAAACTATTGGAAAATTTTTCAATTATGAATTACTGGATGATGTCGTAAATTCCAAAGTGGATCTGATCTTCGACTATTTCACAAAAGCCATTATGCATTCGTACAATTTATTGGAAAAACATGTATGTTTTGTTTGCAAGTAATGTAATAGACCTAATAAATATGAAGTTCGAGTGAGCAATCGGGCAACGGAAACGGATTTAAACTCGATTTTTTTACGAATTTTTGAAATATGGGAGCAATAAAAAAAATAACTTGGAATTTCGTAATTTAAAAAGTTCGTAACTCATAATTTTTTCGTAATTCCTCAAAAAAGCCGTAATTCGAATTACGGTACATCCCTGATGGCGACAGTTTTTTAATATTGCTGGTTTTTTTATAGGATGACTCAATTAGTCCAATACTAAATGACTTGAAAACACGTCTTCAAGTTTATTTTGTACTTTTCCTCCGCAGTGCATGCTATTATGAGTAAGAGTTTTCTTTTATTTTTTTATGCAAAATCTGAATTTTTAGTGTCGACCCTACTCATATTCCGATAATTTTTGCGAGGCATCTTTTATTGGATTACACATTGTCGTGGAACAACCATCGAATAATTGAGGATTTGATTAAAACGTGTATCAATAAAGATTTGATGGATGAACAAGCTCTTTCTGAAGTAAGTCATCGCGAAAAAAGCATCGCGCCTCGCCGAAATAACACTTGCTTTTTTGCTTCTTGATCCCGAGGTGGGGACATTCTCTCCTTGTTCTCATACCATTTTTAAAAAAATTCTTGGTTACATAATATTCAACATTATTGTTAAATATAGAGACTGGAAATTTTGATCATCAAAACTGATATGTTTTACTTGATTACGATCCAAAATTCGCTTGCGATTCGATAAAACTCCTATAGAGCTGCAACTTTAATATCGGTTTTGATCGGGTTGTCTGGCTCCATACCCCCAGTTTTGATCGTTTTTTCAAATTTGATCAAAACTGGAGGTATGGAGCTAGAGGACTCGATCAAAACCGATATTAAAGTTGCAGCTCTATAGGAGTTTTATAATTTTGGATCGTAATCGAGTAAAACATATCAGTTTTGATCGTTTTTGATGATGAAAATTTTCTATTTCTAGTTAAATATACACTTTTAGGTCTTTAATCCGGTCTTGGATATAATTCGCATATGTGTTATGAACACTTCGCTAGCTCAGGATGATGATCGGGTTATGGAATTACCATATAATGCTTTAATTCTACTACTATCCTTCAAAATTGATAATAGTATGCCCATTGCAGATTTGGTATATTTTGAGCAATCAAGAATAAAAAATTTATTGAATTTTAGATTGTTAAAAGACACGATTTTTGTCCTAACGTCAATGGCCGTAAAATTTCAGCCGATTCTTTCCTGGGACCATTCTTCAATTTGACAGTTGCCGACTGTGAAGGCGAAGTAATTTGAGGTTATACATTTTGAAAGTACATTATAATTTAGGAGAAAAGATATTTTGGTGGAGAGCGATATTTTGATATGGACGACCTGCCACCAGAAGAAAATAGGAGTTTGCGTTACAAAGCTTACCAGGATCGCATGAATAACTATAGGGTACTTTTATGATTATGAGACTCGAATCTAAGAATTTAGAAACAAATGTTCAATATAGTTCGGAAATTGTTAAGCAGTCAAAACGCGCGGGAGCCAATCGTGAACTATTTGGCTACAATTCTCCAATTTAATCGTAAACGAACTCAAATTCAGGTAAAAGATAAAGTAGAGATGCCGATTAATGCTTAATTGGCATAAAAGGTCATCTTGTTTAATGCATGCCCGGAGATATCTGACCCAACCAAATTTTTTTAGCTGCTAACACCAATATTTTAGGCTGATCATTCGGAAAACGCCACGGATGGCTTCATGTTGAATGTCTTAAGTGTTATATTGGAGTTAGCAGAGCCGATTCGGAATGAAAAATTGAACCAAGTAGACAAATATTTTGTGTTCCACCCGAAGTATCGCATCAACGTAAAAGATGAAACAAGATTCAAGTTCAATTCTGAACAACTTAACGAATGGGTTCAAACTTTAGGCTCGTCTTATTTTTTTATAAAGATTACAATCTCGTTTTAGACTTGTCTCCTGAAGTCAAATTTCTGACAGAATGTTTCTACTTGGCAATTCATGCTCAACACTTGGCTATGAACTCAACTATCGAAAACTTTGATCGACTTAAACGTCATATGCAACATATTGTGACCCAGAGTCGAAATTTGGAAGAAATTTTGCGTCTAAATCCCAATGGTAGTCGGACAGCTCGTTATAAGGCTGAACAAGAGAACATTCGAGTTTGGAAAAGGAAGCTCACTGCGGCTGTGATGTGCGTAGAAACGGTCCTTTATGATGAGGCACTGCTCGATCGCAGTTTGGAATTTGTTAACAAACAGCTCTTATTCCTGGTCAATTCGATCAATCCGAACTAGTTAGTTCATCACTTTGTTTGCGAATCATCTATTTTTTATAGCTTTGATGACAATTTGTTGCCAACCGAGGTTCCGAAATTGTTTGGAATGTATCCTGAATTTTTTCTGGAATCTGTACTCGATTTTGTACTTTTCTTGCTTAAGTAATATATTTTTTATACCAAAAAAATAAGACTCATCCCGCGTGTCGTATTTTTGCTGAAAATTATGTTTCCCCGACAAGTCTTATGTTGGAAATGTGAACTTGCATCTTGTTTTTTGAGCCCATGAAGCACTTCAGAAGTGCTTAAAAAGTTCCTCTAGAGTGGTTATTTTCAAAAAAATTATTTTTTTTTCGAAAAATGCGTCATCTATTCCGAACTAGTACCCATTTTTTAGAGTCCAACCAAAAGTATTTCTGCGCAATCCTCGAGATTTTCCTCACTATTTGTTGATTTTCATTTGTTCCACACATTATTTCAACAATCCATTTTTGGCTTCAAAGGTTTGTGTTATTGTTTTTTTTCCAATGTTTATTTCATTTTATACGCCACACACCACGGTTCATTTTTAGATTGTGGAAGTGCTTTTTACACTTTGTCCACAAGTAAATCCTTCGTGTGCCGGGTATCATGATAATTTTGTGACTTTGCCATTAGCACGGGAAAGTTTGTTCCCAAGTCTAGTCAAGTTCTATGCCGATGTTGAACAAACGGGATCTCATTCCGAATTCTACGATAAATTTACAATTCGACGCCAAATTCAAGTTATCTTCCATTCGTTGTGGAGTAAACCCATCTATAGGTCTCAAATGAGAGAACTGGCAATGTAAGTAGTAATCTTTTTCAATATACAGTAGCAGCCGAAAAAACTTGGGCCAAACATTTAAGCATGCTTATAAGTGAAAAATCGTCGAATCTCACAAGGAACTATCTCCTACTGTCAGGTCAAAATGAATTTATGTTAAAGAGCACCAAAAAATATCGAAAAACGTGGAAAAATTTTCTCCCATGAGGCGCCTCTGTGAGCCTGGAGACCAAAATGTGTTTTTTGGGTCGAGTTTCAGCTTCTGAAAAAGTTTTAGACGCGATTCTTTTTCGTTCTGTGGAGATTTGACGATTGCACTTATAAGCATGCTCAAATTTTTTTGTCAGCTACTGTATGCAATGCATATTTTTTAGTGCAAGCCCGCCACCTTTTATCCGATTCATTAACATGGTTTGTTTCTCTTTGATTCATTTACTCTATCAATTTATTTTTAGGTGATTAACGATTCCACTTTTCTGTTAGATGTAAATTTCTTTCTTTCTTTATTTTAAATGTAACTTACTTTTAGGAATCGTTGTCCAATCTGAAGAAAATCCATGATCTGGAAAAGATTATTTCCGACGAAGAAAATTTCAGCAAATTATCGCAGGTATTTTACAGAGTTGTTTCCAGCAGATTAGGAATATTCATTTTAGGAGGAACAAAAATCGAAGAAAGATGCATTGGATGAAGCTTCACGTATGGTCCGTTCATGGCTTTTGCTCGGAAGTGAAACGTTGGACTTGTTTTACAATCTAACATTGGATGCTCCTCAGCCATTTTATCAGCAAGTGCTCGGAGATCGAGTTGCCTCTATGTTAAATTTCAATATCATACAGGTGAATTGGTTGGACTTATCTTTTTTGGGGGGGGGGTGTTTTAGATTCGTGGGTGATTAAATAGACATCGGGTAATATAGATAATATGACTTTTTTTCAAAAATCATCTCCAATCGACTTGTTTTGAAGAGTTATGACCAAAAAACGCAAAAAAATTTTCGAACGTTTTTGGGCTTTTTTGAAAAAAGCTATATATCCCGCGCATGGCGAGCAAGAAATTTTTTCGTGTTTTTTTATTATAACTCTTCAAAACAAGTCGGTTTTGGGAAAATCGATAACATAGAAGTATTGGGTATATTACCCTATTATCTTATATGCTCTTTAGTTGACTGGACCAAGGAGCACAGAACTGAAAATTAAAGATAAGCAGCGTTTCCATTGGAATCCCAGGAAGACTCTGGAGCAACTCGTTCAAATTTACAAGAACCTCAAATCGGATGAATTTGCAAAAAACATTGCTCACGATGAAGTTTGATATGTTCTTGTTAAATCGTACAAACTTGGTTATTTTAGCGTTCCTATACGCCTGAAGCATTTAAGCCAGTTATCAAGAAAATAAAAGATGTTCTACCAATAACTCAATCAGAGACGTTCGAGAATTTAATGCAAGATGCTGAACAATACTACAAAGAGAAGCTAAGAAGTGAAGAGGACTTTGGAGATGATATTCCACCTGAATTCCTTGGTATGCGCATAAAACACTATCAAACACACGTGCAAAAAAATTTTCTTGATAAAGATGATGTTTCCCCAAGACTTTTCCCCTCACGTGAAAAAGTTTTCGAAATTTTTTTCCTAAAAAAATTTTTCCCAACCTCTCGTTTCATTCGAATCTATGCCAAAAATGCTTTCAGGGAAGGCCTGTGTATTGAAGCGAAAATTCGTAAAAATGTGATTTTTACTTCAATACACTAGCCTTCCCTGAATCAGGGAAGCATTTTTCGCTTCGAAAATGTCAAATTCCGATTCCTCGTATATTTTTACCCATAGAAGTGTCATTTCTAGAAAAAATTTTTCGAAAATTTTCACGTGAGTGGCCCCACCCCCTATTATGTAGTAGCTCCCAATTTTGTAGATACGATCATGGGTGATTTAATGAGAGATCCGGTGACACTTCCATCTGGGCATAATATGGACCGTAAGCATATTCAGCGACACCTTCTCAACGATAAAACAAACCCTTTCAATCGAGTGCCATTAACTGAAGATGAACTTGTTCCAAGTAAAAATTTCATTTGTATCTTTCTGTTATAGTTTCATAATTTTAGATACGGAATTGAAAAAACAGATTGACGCTTGGATCAAAGAAAGGAGATCAATGAACTAAAAATTTGTTGATTCTATTCTCTCATATTTTCTCACATGTTTTATTATTGTAACTATTATATCTATTGACTTTCATGAGTTTGTGAAAATTGCAATCAAAACGAGGTACAGTCTAAGTACAGGTACAGTTGGGTGTACAGTAACAGTACAGTTGAAAATTTTTTGGACAAGCACAGAACAGTACAGTTGAAAAAATTGGTACATTTGAAACAATGCTCAGAGACTTCATGATTTTTGTCAAAATTTTCAATCCAATCGCCTGAACAAAAAATGTTTTTACAGTTGTCTGCATGTTTTAAAATTGTCATCATTTTTTCAAATGCACCCATTTTTTCCCAACTGTACTGTTCTGTATTTACTTGACCAAAAAATTTTCAACTGTACTTTGTTCACCCAACTGTATCTGTACTGTATCTCGTTTTGTTTTGTACAATTTTAAAAATTTATTTAATTAAACAAATTTGATTCCATCGAAAACCAAAAAAGGAGCAAATTAAAAAATATTTATGACTTAAATGAATTTTTGAGTCGATAGATTTATCAAGCAATTCGCGATTCATATATACCATGAGTATATAAAATCGGTACACTGCACTAGGTACAGTCAAATCATAATTTTATAAATTTTGGCTTGACTGTTCTGTATTTGTCGCAAATTTTTCAATTGTACTGTACAGGTACATTTGAAACAATATATCCTGTAGATTTTTGTTCAAAACCCCCAAAAATTATATGAAAAACTTTGTATTACAGTAAACTCTCGTTAATCGGGTCAACTTATCGAATTTTTCAGGGGGGCCGATTCAGTGACGTAACCAAGGGGGGGCATGTGCCCCCCCCCTTCCGGGCCGAAGGCCCGGAAAAATCATAAGGGTCCCCCCTTATGTTTTTGTCCAAAATTTTTGAAAAAATTTTTAATTGTCCCCCTTATGATTTTACACAAAAATTGTCTAAATTTTCCCATTTTTTCAACAAAAATGTCAATTTTTAACCAAAAAATTTCATTTTTTGAGCATTTTTCAGCTTAAAAACAAGCATTTTCAAAAAAATTTTGGCGCTGGATTTTATTTTGACTAAAGTTTTTCACCAAAACTGTCCATTTTTCAAAAAAAAGCCCCAAATTTGACATTTTTAAACCAAAAGTTCTTCATTTTCTAAGCATTTTCAGCTTAAAAACAAGCATTTCTCAAAAAAATTTCGCCTGCGGCGCTGGTTATTGCTTGACTCAAGGATTTCAACAAAATTTTCGTCGAAAATCGATAATTTCTGACGGTTTTCCGCTTAAAAATAAGTGTTTTTCAGCAAAAAAATTTTCGTGCCTGTCTGCGCGAAAAAACAGGAGATTAAAATGATTTTGAAATTTTTTTAAAAACTCGAAAAAATTGCCTTGGTCCCCCTTATGTTTTTGCCCAAAATTTTCGAAAAAAAACATAAGGGGGGACCCTTATGATTTTTTGAAAAAATCGCGAAAAAAATCACCTTGGGGGACCAAGGTAATGTGCCCTCCCCTTCCGAAAATTCTGGTTACGTCCCTGGGCCGATTATCCGATGTTTTGTTAAAAACTATAAGTCATCTGGCCACTTGTGTGAGGTACAATTGCCCCACCCTAGAATAAATCTAACTATATTTATCATTCATTATTGAAATGTTAAAATAAAGAGAAAAAGTTTAAAAACGATTTATGTTTATTGGATGTAAATTTATGTGCCTTGTTATTGATTCAATGGCGTAACTGGGTTGTTCCTTATGAAATGAGTAAAAATTCATAACTAAACATTGATTTTTTTAATGCTAATAGGTAACGAAAAATTATATCGAAAAGGTTCTTAAAATTTAAAAAATAATGGGGCCCCTTTCATCTAGCAACATGTACAGGGGGAGAAGTCCTGGCAAAGGATGTACGAAATTCTGACACGAAATACTGACATAACGTGCAAAAAATTCTGTTCGTTTAGCAAAGCCGGTTATATAGAAATCTTAAAAGTAAGATTTGGTATGCTAAAACCCACAGAACTTTTTGCACGTTATGTCATTTATTTCGTGCCAATTTATATGTCAGGACTTCGTACATCCTTTGCCAGGACTTCTCCACCCCTCTATTTTTATCGGGATTTTGTTCCGGAATGAGAGGGAACTTGTGCTCTCACATGTATATACTCCACTGAATTGTATTGATATTTTTCTCGATTTAATGTATTAAGTGTTAAATAAATCATTTCCAAACAAGCAAGAATTGTTAAGGATGTGAACTAAGTGCTAACTTGAATATCCTTTGAGAATAAATTATGAGTTTATAGAAGTAAACATCCAGTTTTATGGGGGGGAGGGGGGAATTACCCCCTTCCGTTCAAAGGGAGATTTGTTGAAAAAATCCCTTTTTTTCAGCAAAATGCCCATTTTTTATAATTCAACTACAGTGTAACACCCCTTGTTCCGACACATGTGTTTCTACCTACGCAAACTATGAGGCTCATTATGTAATATTAGCTCTCTTAATATAATTAGATTAGAGGGATCTTTTGTAATAAAATTTGTAAAACAATTTTTTAGTCTATATTATTAATATAAAATTTTACAGCACATTTGCCACAAAAATTCGTATGAAAAACAAAGATTACTATGAAAAAATTTTAGCGCGGAAACAAACGACTAGATTTACAATATAATTATCGAAAAGAGGAGTTTTCACGAAGAATTAGTAATTTTTAAAGTATGCGGAAATGATCCGACCCCCTATAGTAAGATATATCTAGATACTTTTTTCGCCATAACTTTTGATAGGAACAACCATACACCGAGA
>JAQGBS010002959.1:0-12234 GCA_034698545.1 Acrobeloides obliquus
TTAGGTGATTTTTAGAGCTCCAAATATCCTTAAAAAGGCTATTTATGACCATTAGGGCAGCCCCAGATCGCGTTCTACTGAAGCTAAAATTCTGGTGATTTGGGGTTTTTTATTTTGTGTCATAAAGAGCCGTTTGGCATAAAATTTAAGAAAAAATTTTGAATTTGAAAATTCACAAGCTGTGAGGGTCCCTTGTTAGGCCTAAGCCTAGGTATACCGGTTAGCCTATATTGGGAACTCATAATAGGTTAACCGGTCATGAGACAAGATTGTTGTCTTAAACACACTTGGGCAAGGGGTGGGTCGACCCAACCCATGTTGCCGCTGGGGAGTGGGGTCAAATTTCGGCAAACGTCTCGCTTTTAGTAAAAATATATAGCAAAAAACCAATGGGTTTTTGATGAATTTTTCAATTTTTGAAGAATTTTGGATGAATTTTTCACAAATTTTGTAATTTTTGACGGCCAAAAAAAGGTCGTCAAACGTTTCGCTTTTAGGATTTTTAATCGTTAAACGTGTCGCTCTTGGTTTACCAGCCTACCCCCTTGCCCATGTATGGTCTCAAAATCGGTTAACCGATCTTGGGAACTCAAAATCGGTTAACCGATCTTGGGAACTCAAAATCAGTTCCGAGTCGGTTGAATCTCAATATCGGTTGCAATATATACAGTTGCGGACAAAAGTCTTGTCGCCCCCTTAAGTCTTGCCCCCCCCCTTTAGGGGAAGGCAAGACTTTGCCCGCAACTGTACTTAAAATTATAAAAATTTACCGAAAGTTGACTTGCTTAATCGTGAAATGAATTTCTACGATACCAGTAGTTTTTATACGTGTGTATAACACATCTTGTTCTGTAGGTTTATAGTTAGAATCAGAGATGCGATCAAGATTGTCGAGAAAGCTGAAAAACTTTTTTAAATTTCATGATTGAATTTCAAGTTGTTACTATTTGGCCGATTCTGAGAGATGAAATTCATGTCTCTTTTCATATGTTCTGATTCCGATGGCTTCATCTGCCCATAACCTTTTTAATGCACTTGCTAATTCTAGGCTGAAGGGTTCAGATTCTTCATTATGTTTGAGAACTTCTAAGACAATTCTAACGTCATGCTAAAAATTTATAGTTTAAAAACATATTTTTGTATCTATGATATAGTATGGGCAATGACTCATGCAAAATGAGTGAAGAGAAAGTGTCCACCTTTTTCGACAAAAATTGTTCAAAAATGGTCTATATGGCCTCATGAGTATAATAGAGTAAGTTCACTCTTACCGTTCTTTGTGGATCTTCAAAACAAATTTTCAATTCATGCATTGCTTTAATCAAGGCAATCATCGATTGAACCGTATTGCTATAAATCGCAGCTTTTTGATTATATAACTCCTCATCGGTAAACCCGTTCGAATGTAGAATCTTCATCTGTTTAATCACCGTACTTTTTCCGCATTCGCTAGTACCTAAAAATGAAGGAAATTTAAAAAAATTTTTAAATTAACCTAGAAGCAATAGTTTGATGATTTTTCTTTCCAAAATGTTTCCTTCTCGCAAAGCTCTATCTATTTCACGAGAGGCCTTCAATAGCTTTTTTTCCTCTTCACTTTGACAAAGACCCATGCTTTAGGAAGTCAGTTTAAAATTTTATAGGATATCTTGAAAAATAAGTGTACTACGAAAAATGATTCAAATATCGGTAAGCTCAAATATGCAGCCAAACTCAAACGTTTCTATTATAAAAGATTGAACATTCGATATATACCTTAATTTTTTATTTATATCTCCATAGTTGATTGTTTTTCGGACCATAAAATTTTCATCTGTCGTTTTCAACTTTTTTTTAAATATTATGAATACTTTCAGTTTATATCACACTAACTAAGGCAAGCTCAAGACCATATATAACTTCTTTTGGCTATGTCTTATCAAACCCGAAACGTACAGGGTGGAGCAAAAAACCGCACTTTTGCGATTTTTCGAATTTTTTCATGGAAGACAACTTTCTGAGGAAGACAATTTTCTTGGTATTAATTCCTTGTGAGTCTGGAAATAGGGGGTACCCCCATAAACATTGAAAAAAATCAAAATATGGCGTGGCCACGCTTGAGGCTATTTATTTGAGGTTTTTTCGATGAGGCCTTTTATTTGAAGGTAAGACAGATGAGGCTGAACATTTGAGGCTCGAAATTTGAGGACAAGCTTTTGAAGATTTTTTTGAGAATGCTACATTTGAGGCCCAACATTTGAGGTCTATACACTTGAGGACTCAATCTTTTAGGACACTACATTTAAGGCCCAACATTTGAGGTCTATACACTTGAGGACTCAATTTTTTAGGACACTACATTTAAGGCCCATAATTTCCTGTTTTTTATTTTGTTTAAAAATCATAATTTCTGGTTTTTATAAAACCTGATTAAAAGCCTCAAATGTAGCGCCCTAAAAAAATCCTTGGAAAAATAGAAAAAAATCGAAAAAATTGCTAAATTGGAAAAATTGAAAAAAATCGAAAAAAATATAAAAAATTTCGAAAAATCGCAAAAGTGCGATTTTTTTGCGCCACCCTGTAATTAATAAAGAAGTATTGCGTTTTTAATTGAAATTTTGATATTCATTGATTTTCCGTGTAAAATTACCCCTAGAAATTTCATTTTGAGACAAAAATTTCCGGATCCAAAATCATAAAAAAATCGCTCAGATGACATTTTTTGGACCACAGTAAAAAATTACAAGAGCTACACTTCCCCCTGACCGTGTTCACGATCAGCCTTCCGGTCTTAAATGGATCTCGATCTCTGATCACCTCGCCTTTTATGCTATCCTTCCGATCTCCGATCGGAATTTAGATTTTTTCGTATTTTTTTATTCCCATTCAATCTTTATGCCCTTTGAACACTTTAAACGTCGGCCTTTTTCGTGCCGACAGCGCGTTTCACGCTTTTTCTTCGCGCACTTTTATATCCCTTTGAACAGCCGGGCTTTTGTTCCATGTATGCCCTTTTTCGTGCCGACAGGACATTCCAAGCTTTTCTCGCGCAAGCCCGCTCAAACGACTAAACGGCATGACGTCGGGTTCATCGAGCACTCGACGTCATGCACTCTTTATTTTTCTCAAAAATTTTCTTTCTTGCAAAAGTTTGGAAAAATTATTTTAAAATAATTTTTCCCAACTTTTGCCCTGTCTTACAACTTCATAGTTCCTAACCGCTTCGCGATTGAGAACCTGAAATTGACTAAAACTGTAGGACGTAGCTTTTTTGCAAAAACTCAAGTTTTGTGCCGGAGCTCCATCAATTGAGGGAGAAGGGGATATAGAGTTTATCTCTATTTTTTGGGGTGTACCCAGTGCCGTAATTTTGGTCCAAATTGGGGGGAGGCTTTCTTTTTTGCCCAAATATAAACTATATATACATACTAGTTATTAAAAAAGACTGCAAGTCAATCCGATTTACCGTTTCTGAGGTCTCGTAGTGCCTTACATACAAGTACATAAAACGAATTTTTATATGATTTACGCTGCTGTTTAGTTTCTTAAAACTGCTTAGACGTGTGTTTTTGAAATTAATTCGCCGAAATGCATTATATTTGGAACTGATTGGTTTGAATATTTTATGAACCCCTGCAGCACAGTTTTTCTTAGAGTCGCCGTGGCGACCGTACCGCGCAAAAAGATGAAAAAAATTAAGACAACCGCTCAAAAAGGGGTGACCAACTCGAGCAAAGGCCCCCTTATGTTTTTTTATCGATTTTTTCCGCCTTTATGTTAAAAACAACCGCGCAAATTTCCAAATTTTAGCGACCCTAAAAAACTGTGATGTGTACACATGTATTTGTGTACATGTGTTGTGTACACAAACACATGTGTACAGAGGACAACATTGGTTTTAATGAAAATTTTCATTGATACCTGAGTGCCGGCTCTTCGCTTCAATGTTCAAACTCATTTGAATTCCAAAATTACAATTTTGTTTCAATCTTAACTTTTTACGTTTAGATTTTCAAGTAGTGCCGTAAAGGCAAAAAATGCTTCAAACTTTGTGCTCTATCACATGACATCATTTCCCCAAAAGTAGACTGGTCCTTAGAAGCTAAGGGTGATCATTTTGAATAGTTTTGTTTATAATTGTCATTTTTGTTATAGTGCAATAAAAAAATCTCTATAACAATGTGTGATCATGAACATTCTTATGTGACTGACTGGTTTATTCTACCGCACTATTATAACAGTAGGACTCCGGACTTGTGTAGTTGGGTTGCCATGTGGTTAACTGTATGTGCCTTGTGGGCCTAGTTTGTGAGAGAGGAAATGGCTACTAAACTATTTATTAAGCATACATACTAACCAGTGATGATGAACGTGTAAGAACGTGTATTGAGCATTAAAATAAACCAAACTTTTATGAACATCTATAAGCTCGAAAGAGTTTGAGCATAAAGCAGACTCTTATTATTTTTTCTTAAATTTTCTAGGGAATACAAAACTTTAATGGCCATACTTTATAATCGTTCAAACTCGGCCACTACACGTTCATATACTGTTCATATTTTCCCTTCAAACATATGAACGTATAGTGGTCGAGTTTGAACGATTATAAAGTATGGCTATTAAAATTTTGTATTCCCTAGAAAATTTAAGTAAAAAATAATAGAAGCCTGCTTTATGCATAAACTCTTTCGAGCTTATGGATGTTCATAAAATTTTGGTTTAATGCTCAATACACGTTCTTACACGTTCATCATCACTGATACTAACAGACTGGCTATTGCATAAAGAGACTAAACTCGTGGGGTACAGCAGCCCGACAGCTGCTACTGACCCAAGAATAAGCTACATAAAAACACATAAGACGGCGGGGGTTACACTATAATTCAAATCGTTCTATTGACTGTTAAGATGTCGTTGAGCATTTGTTTTTTTATTTTATTCTATTAGTGATACAACTTTTCTCAATTATCTCTCGGTCTATAACAATTCGTTTTTAGAGCAACGTTTTTTATTATAATTTTCTTTGTCTACTTTTTTCTTATATATAAATTTTAGTATGGGTGCTTTTAACGCCAAAGACGCTATTAGAGAGACTAACATGGATGACGAAATGGTCGAATTTGCTACTCAAACAATAAGCCAGGTCGTAGAAAGCAATCGAACTGTACTTTCTGCTAATAGCTCAGGCATGCAAGAAACTGGTCTGTATTTTTACGATAACCAAAGTATTATCGATGGCATAAACGAAGCCTTTTCTTCTAAGTATGGTGGAAAATGGCATTGCGATGCTGGTGAAAATGCCGTGTTTATCGAACCTGAACGCTCATCAAAGTTTATATGGTTTGAAAACCTTAGTTGGCAAACTGGAGAATCATATAAAATTTTTATTTATTCGGATTAATAAAGATTTTTGTACAGTCCGTTTCATGGAATGATTTAAAAATCTTCATACGGGGTCATCCAAATATTACATAATCAAGTAGGGGGGGGGGTCATGTCAACCCCTACTTGAATGATAGTGTTTTTTGATAGTATTTATAGTCAACAAACCATTTTCAGGAATGTTTGCATGACACTGTTTAAATATTTACTGTCTAAAGAAATATAATGCAACAGATGATCTTCATGTTATTGTAAAAAGTTTCTTTAAAATAAGTTTTTAAAATTTTAAACCATTTTTTATTTTTTATAAAAAAAACTTTGAGCACAACTTAGAATCGAGCTGTTATCAGTTTCTATGAGACGAGCATCTTCGATATTCGGCCACGTGGACTTATAAAAATTACCACAAAACCGCATTAAAGGCTTACATTAAAAGGTATTAAGGGCTAAAAAATTTATTTTGAAGGACATCCCATGATTTTGGTGTTATTTTTCTTCCCTTACAGAGCCTTATTGATTGGTATTGGCCGTGACATAATTGGACTTAAAGTGACAGTGATAGCACAGACAGACAGATGCACATAGCGCATTTAATATAGTAGGATTTGGCTATAGAAGTTGATTTTTGAAAAAATTTTCGATCTTCCAAGGGATTTCTACTCGCTGAATCTGTCGTTTTTTTGCCCTAGACCTCGGAAATCTATTCAAGACTGGCTCACAATTTTGAGCTTTTAGGGGTATAGGAGTAACTTCCAATGGTCAAGATCAGAAAATTCCTTAGATTCGAGTTCCCCATGTTAAAAATTTGGGCTGTTTACATGTCAACCACACTTTTACATTTCTGAGAACAATAAAAAAAGAAGATGGTTTTTTCATCATATTCAGCTCAAAATCAGATCTAGAATCATATGTTGTTCTTAATTAGGTGAATTTTTTGCATCGATAATAATTTACTAGCTTCAAAGGTCGTGAAAAAAGTTTAAAAGATTTTTTTGTTGAAAAGCAGTAACTGACTCTAGATATAAAATAATATAAATCACTTTATACATAGAAAATTTTAAAAAATTCAATTCAGACCAGTATTACTTAAATTATGATTAATAATCGTGCGGATAACGCCTTCCAAAATGATTTGAACTTGATTTGTATCTGTCGCACATGTTTGATGGCAATATATGGTTTGTTTAGAATTCACATTTTTTGAATCGAATTTCTTTTTAATAAAAATTATCGAATCATCGTATGTTTGAGGTCCTAAAAATTCAATTTTTTAAAAACCAACACTTAAAAAAATCTACCTTCATAGTCTGGAAAAGCTGATGTTATGGGAAGCATCGAAATTTTTTCAGCAAATAAATCTTTTTTATTCAAAAACAAAATCATCGAGGTTTTGTCGAAATAAGGCAAATTACAGATGAATTCAAACAAACGAACGGATTCCACAAGTCGGTTCTAAACATTTTTTCGTGAGACTGAAAAAGCTAAAGTTTACTGTTGTGCCATCTTCTCTGAGAACTTCATCGTATTCGGACACAGCTGTAATATAAATGATCGAGTTGACATTTTCGAAACAATGAATCCATTTTTTACGGTCAGAACGTTGACCACCGACATCGAAAACGCTAAAAAATTGATTAGATAGAATATGTTATATCGTGTATAAGGTATAGAGTATCAGGTATCTTGTATAAAATATCGAGTATTCTTTTATATGTTGCAACCGATATTGAGATTCAATCGACTCAGAGATAGTTAATCGATTATGAGTTCCCAATATAGGTTAACCGATATACCTAGGCTTAGGCTCAAGTCTAAGCAGGGATCGAAGCAAAGTGACAAAAGTGAAAGTGACAAAATTCTGAATTTTTTCAAATTTTGGATTTTTGTGCTTAAAAAATTGAAAAAAATCTCAGGATCACGGATTGATGTGACTTTCGTCATAAAACCTCATTCTCACCGAGTTATAGCCTTTGGAAGTTATAAAATAAATGTAAAAGCGATATTTTCGAAGGGGATAACTTTTTTTGATTATACTCATCATCTATATCGGTTAGCCTATAATGGGGACTCATAATAGGTTAACCGGTCATGAGACAAGATTGTTGTCTCAAACATAATTGAACAAGGGGTGGGTCGACCCACCTCCATATCGTCGCTGGGGGTTAAATTTCAGCAAACGTGTCGGTTTTAGTAAAAATATATAGCAAAAAACCAATGGGTTTTTCATGAATTTTTCGATTTTTGACGGCCAAATAAAGGTTGTCAAACGTGTTGCTTTTCGGTTTACCAGCCTACCCCCTTGCCCATGTATGGTCTCAAAATCGGTTAACCGATCTTGAGAACTCATAATCGGTTCCGAGTCGGTTGAATCTCAATATTGGTTGCAACATATATATAAAATTATAAAAATTTACCGAAAGTTGAATTGTTTAATCGTGAAATGAATTTCTACGATACCAGTAGTTTTTATACGTGTGTATAACACATCTTGTTCTGTAGGTTTATAGTTAGAATCAGAGATGCGATCAAGATTGTCGAGAAAGCTGAAAAACTTTTTTAAATTTCATAATTGAATTTCAAGTTGTTACTATTTGGCCGATTCTGAGAGATGAAATTCATGTCTCTTTTCATATGTTCTCACTCCGATGGCTTCATCTGCCCATAACCTTTTTAATGCACTTGTTAATTCTTGGCTGAAGGGTTCAGATTCTTCATTATGTTTGTGAACTTCCAAGACAATTCTAACGTCATGCTAAAAATTTATAGTTTAAAAAAATATTTTTGTATCTATGGTATAGGTATGGGCAATGACTCATGCAAGATGAGCTAAGAGAACGTGCCACCTTTTTTGACAAAAATTGTTCAAAATGGCCTATATGGGCTCATGAGTATAATCGAGTACGTTCAATCTTACCGTTCTTTGCGGATCGTCAAAACAAATTTTCAATTCATGCATTGCTTTAATCAAGGTTATCATCGATTGAACCGTATTGCTATAAATCGCAGCTTTTTGATTATATAACTCCTCATCAGTAAATCCGTTCGAATGTAGAATCTTCATCTGTTTAATAACCGTACTTTTTCCGCATTCGCCAGTACCTCAAAAAATGAATAAAATTAAAAATTTTTTTTAAAATTACCTAGAAGCAATAGTTTGATGATTTTTTTCTCCAAAATGTATCCTTCTCGCAAAGCTTTATCTATTTCACGAGTAGCCTTCATTTGCTTTTTCTCCTCTTCACTTTGGCAAAGACCCATGCTTCAGAAAGTAAGTTTAATATTTTAAAAGATATCTTGAAAAATAAGTACACTACGAAAAATGATTCAAATATCGGTAAGCTCGAATATGCAGCCAAACTCAAACGTTTCTATTATAAAAGATTGAACATTCGATATGTACCTTAATTTTTGATTTATATTGCCATAGTTGATTGTTTTCAGACAATAAAATTTTCAGGGGGCAGACACTCTCAACCCACGAACCACTCAACCCGGACAACATAACCTGAATAACTCAACCCAGGACAACTCAACCCAGGACAATTCAACCCATACAACTCAAACAAAAAATCTATAGAACTGTTCTTAGGCTTAGGACTTAGGCCCAAACAACTCAACCCACTCTTAGGGTTGAGTAGTTTGGGTTGAGTTGTCCGGGTTGAGTGGTCTGTGAGTTGAGTGACCCTGGAGCCAAATTTTCACCTGCCGTTTTCAACTTTTTTAATATTATGTTTTCAATGTATATGACACTAACTAAGGCAAGCTCAAGACCATATATAACTCCTTATGTCTTACATTTGGCTATATCTTATCGAGCCCGAAAAGTACAGGGTGGCGCAAAAAAACTACACTTTTGCGTTTTTTCTCGGAAGACAATTTTCTGAGCGATGAGTCTGGAAATAGGAGATACCTCCGTAAAAAATTGAAAAAATCAAAATATCAAGGGTCAACATATTTTTTTGATGCGTGCAATCGATTTCCCGCATAACAATTACCCCAGAAAGTTGTTTTTCATGAAAAAAATTCGAAAAATCGCAAAAAGTGCGGTTTTTTGCGCCAAAAATTGAAAAAATAAAAAAATCGAAAAGGAATCATCCAGATATAGCGGGGGAGGGGAACCACCCCAGGTTTCCCTCTAGTTACACCACTGATTGTATCATCTTCATCAATAACAAATTTTTTTATAAAAATTGATAAATTTCAACAAAAAATTTTATACATTGTGATTACTTACTCATTGACCTGACCCCCTACCCCCAACGTAATAAATCGTAATCATTTGGCTACCCCCTCTTCTACTTGATTACGTAATATTTGGATGACCCCTTATGTCCTATTTAAAATATAAACAATTGAAATGATTGCAAGATTAAACTGGTTCGAAAAATTCATTATAAAAAATCGAAAAAATTATTTCATAAAAATGCGATGATTTTTGAAAACATTATTACAATTTACACAAGGTGGGAAATTTTGAAAATGAAAGATAAATACCCATAAACAGCAAGAATTCAGCGACGAAACAAAACTATAATTATTAGGTTGGTAACTAAGTAATGAAGTTACTCTTTTTCTAATTTTCGGCTTTTATGTTTTGATTTAAAATTTTATTTTCAACAAAAATCGTAGTTAAATAAACTATTGCTTAATATAAGCCCCACCATTATCAATTATTTCTTGCCAAATTTCTGGCAGCTTGTCAAAGGCATCATGAAAGAAACTTTTCTTCTTCAAGGAAAACCATTCTTCCAAAATTTCATGCACATCGTCTTCATCTTCGAACACTTTTCCAGACAAGTTGTGCTCCATAGACCGGAATAACGCATAGTCGCATGGAAACTTATCCGGGCTGTACGAAGCATGTGGAACAATGGCCCAATTCAAATCAAAGAGCCGGTCCTGAGTCAACGCAGTTGCATGAGTTCGAACATTGTCATGAAGGAAGTAAAGTTGATGTCGAGACGACCAAGTTTTGAATGGAGGTTGGTGCAATCTTTCAACTACTCGATCCATAATTTCGACATGGTGGCGATTATATAAAGCAATAGTTTATTTAACTATGATTTTTGTTAAAAATAAAATTTTAAATCAAAACATGAAGGCCAGAAATTAGAAAACGAGTAACCTCAACATTTTTTCGACAAAAAATTTCTTTCGAAAAATTAAGATTGAGTTTTCTTACCAATTATAAAGGCATTTTTGGCCAATTTTTTTCAAAATGTTCCTCGTTAAGTGTCCTATCAGTTACAGAAAAAATTATTTCAGTTCAAGATCTATAAAAGTTTATTTTTGAATAAAATAAACTGCTTAAGAATTAAGATCATGTGATCACTCAAGACCGTTTATGTTCTCAACAGTTTCGAGTCAAAACTTTTGTTGATTTTATGTAAGCAAAAATTCCCTTACCCAAATGACTGGAATATATGCAGTAAAACATAACAATAATAGTCAGAAGTATAGCTCCTAATATTTGTCTTTCAGTTACAGTAAGATCATAGGGCGATGGTGCTTTAGTGATGTTCACCAAACTTATAAGTTTAGTATTTTCCATTGAATCGAGTTTTATTTTTACGATCTAATTACAACTCGGAAATTACCTGCACAAGCTTTTGGTTTATGAAAAAATTTGATGTCGACCTAACCTCGCACTTTTATACATCGAGATAATATGTTGCCATATTAAATGTATCCTTTGTAAGAATGAATCATATAAAGTTTGACTAAAGTTATACGCTTTGATGAAATTTTTGATAAATGTTAAAATTTATGTAAATAGTTTTGAAATGACCGAATTTATCTTCTCTATAATTATGTAGGCAAAAATATCGGAAACATCAATTATCCATTCTCGCCTTATCATACGTTTCGAAGAAACAATTCAATAAAAAAATGTAATGACATTTAAAAACAAAAAAATTGAAAAAAAATATTCTAAAGATAATCTTTAAAAAAATTCAAAAATGGAAATTCATATTTATACTTTACAGTCAACTCTCCATATAGTGACACCCCTGACTAGAGTTGACTAGAGAAATTTCAACGACTGACTAGTGTAACTTTTTTCAAGATAACCTACTGACTAGTTTGATTTTTTTTAAAGATCTATATTTTAGCTTTATAAAAAACCAAACTAGCCAGTAGGTTATTATGAAAAAGGTTACACTAGTCAGTCATTGAAATTGCTTTAGTCAACTCTAGTCAGGCGTGTCACTATATGGAGAGTTGACTGTATAAAAGTTTGTCCCTTATATGTTACCATCATATCTGAAAGTTCGGCATGTTTGAAAGTTTCAGATATCTATTTTCTTTTTCTCTTTTTTCTTCTTTTATTCTATGGAATCAAACAAAAATTAATTTTTACAATAGAAGCGGTAATTTATTTATTAACAGATCTTGAACATAAGAGCGTAATTTGGTAACATCCAAATATAATATGGTGAGATTTGGTCGTGACATGTCGAGATATTGTTCATGCTCATGTTTATCTAGTGATATTATCTGATTCTTATCGATAGGTTGTACATAATATTGATAGCAAGTATAATACTGAGAACTAGGAGAGTGAAATATGGCGAGCTTGGGTTGAGACATGTTCAAGATCTATGACATGCAAACGTTTCACCAATGAAGATTTCCTGAAGTTTTTATATGGCATGTTACGTAGAATATGATAAAATTATAATGATATGCACGCCAAGGATACTCCTGAAATTTTTCGAAGACAAAAAATAAGGGGGAGTACATCGTACTCCACCCCGTATGTTTTAGACAGTAATAAGCAGAACGAAAAAACACAAAAAAGGAGAGAACAAGTATCAAAAATGATTTAGTGGCATGTACAGGGTGCGGCAAAAGTTCCCGTGAAAGTTGTCA
>JAQGBS010002960.1:0-12233 GCA_034698545.1 Acrobeloides obliquus
TTTCGAGATAATTGCGTTTGAAATTTTGAATTTGTGTACATGTTTTCGTTGTAATACACAAACTCTTTTGAATTTTTAAATCGATTTTTAAATTTTCATAAAATGATCATCACCCTTTTTCATGCATAACCATGAATTTATTACATGTTACCATGTACATGAAGCCTTGTTTTCCTACCAAAATTTCGTAATAACCAAAAAATTGGTTTCTTACAACTTTTCCAAAAATATTTCAGCTAAAGTGATTTTCGAAAATGACAACCTCCGCATACACTCATACACATTTTGTGCATAACCATGAATTTAATTTGTCTTCCTTGTTTCGCTAAAACATTAGAAAATTTCGCGGATTTGTTTGGTATTCTTCACTAATGCTCCCCGGGGACCGTTCTTTAAAGTGATAGGAAACCGAAAATTTGGCACCACGAAAAGGAATTCATTTTCAAAAAGCCTTTTCTTCATAAAGTTTTTATTTTGGCCGAGATTTACTTAAGTTGGCTGGAGAATCATCTTCCAAAGTTGTCATGAAGAAAATTTATGGCCGTGTTATGTTTTCAAATCGAGTTGTATAGTAAAAATTTAAAATGGTAAACTCTTTTTCGTGACGAAGTCCAAAAAAAGCTCATGGTCGAATGGCTAGGACGCTGGTCATTCATGTTATTGGCCTAAACCTACGCCTACACCTAACCCTGGGACAAAGCCTAAGACTAAACCCAAGCCCAAGCCTAAGCCTAAGCTTAAGCCCAAGCCTAAACCCAAGCCTAAGCCCAAGCTCAAACCTAAGCCTAAATCTACGCCTATACGTAACTCTGGGACAAAGCCTAAGACTAAGCCCAAGCCTAAGCCCAAGCCTAACCCCAAGCCTATTGGACCGATTTTTGACCTTTCAAGAAAGTATCTCTTAAACGCTGTTTTATAGCGAGTTTTCAAAAAGCTAGGCGCGCACGGCCTAATGGCTAGTATAATACCATTCATTTTATTAACGCGGGTTCGATCCCACCGGGGTCGCTATTTTTATATAGCGAAACATAAAAAGTTGTAAAAGCAAACCCCCTTGCATGGCAGCTAATGCTTAGTAATAGTTACTAATCAACGTTTTCGGCTATCATGTGACAATCATCTTAGTCGTTGAACTAAAAATAAAGCGCCCATACAAAAAATGGGCATCCCATCCCATAGTCTAGTGGGTAAGGAAGCCGCCAGTCCGATCTGGCAAGTTAAGCAACGTTGAAGTCGCAGGTTCGATCCTGATAGGGCAAAAATTTGATTTTTCAATAGGTGTATTCCTTATCCACTAGGCTATGAAGTGCCCATTTTTGGTACAACGCGCGGGAAACGGAGTATATAAAATAAAAATTTCGACCCTGGTGGGATCAAACCCTCGCCAATAAAATGAAAGTCCAGCATCCTAGCCATTCGGCCATGCACGCTATTCTTTTTGATCCACGAATAGAGTTTATTTGTTTATAAAAATTTAGATTTGAAAAATACCTCATCTTATTTTCTATCCTATCCTTAGAATTATTTATAGTTTTCTTCCTAGCTCGATGTCGACGTCACGAAAATTTCGTGGCGATATGTTATTATGACGGAAACCAGCAAAACAAGTCAAGAAGGCTGTATATTACCACGAAAATTTTATTGCATTTTAATTTTATTACTTATTCTAACTCCTATTAAAGCCGATATTATGTGGCATGATCAAAAGTTTACTACGCAAACCTTTTTAACACGTAAGTTTATTTTGTGTTCTACAAAATTTGCATAAATACCTCTTATAAGGACTATACTTAACAGGGTGTTTAAAAGTGCATTTTTGTGATTTTCGGGGACCGAAAGTTTTTTTGGGTCGGAAAGTTTTTTACTAAAAATGATCCATATAGGATAATTTTATACGGGAAATCGATTGCACTCATTTTCTAAATATGAAAACGCTGCCTTGACCCTGATTCAGGAAATGAAGTTGGTGTACGGGCAAAAAAGAAATTTTTTATTTTCGCGCTAATACACCATCTCCATTTACTGAATTAGATCAGGGAAGCATTTTTTGGGAGTAAATAATCCATCTGGGAGTAATTTTATATGGGAAATCGATTGCACACATTTTCTAAGCATGAAAAAATTATCTTAACCCTGATTCAGGGAATAGAGTTGGTGTAAACGCAAAAAAAATTTTCGATTTTCGCGTCAGTACACCAACTCCATTTACTAAATCAGGGTCAAGATCATTTTTTCATGCTTAGAAAATGTGTGGTCCCCCTCCAAATTTCCATCTAAAAATCGAAAAAACCACTGGCTTCCACGCAGTCGCTCATCTTTGCTAGTACAGGGTGGCGCAAAAAAGTGCACGTTCGTGATTTTTTGGGACTCGATAATTTTTTTCTAAAAATGACCCCTCTGGTGGTAATTTTTGCGAAGATTGCGAGCATTCCTTGAAAAAAGCATTTCACTAAAACTGCTCCTCTGACCCTGATTCAGGGAATGAAGTTGATGTATTGAAGCAAAAATCAAAAAATTTTCTTTTTTCGTCCGTAAACCAATTCCATTCCCTGAATCAGGGTCAAGATAATTTCTTCATGCTTAGAAAATGTGCGCAAACGATTCCTTGCATAAAATTATCCCCAGATGGATAATTTCCAAGCTAAAAAAGAAAACTTTTCGATTTTCGCGTCAATACACCAACTCCATTCCCTGAATCAGGATCAAGGAAGCGTTTTCATGCTTCGGAAATGCGTGCAATCGAATCCCCATATAAAGTTACTCCTATGTGGATCATTTTTAGTAAAAAATTTTCGAGCCCCAAAAAGCACAAAAATGCACTTTTTGTTTAATCGCCGTGTACTATGGCATGAAAAAAATGAACAACTTATACAATTTTGGAGAAATTTTTAGCATAGACTTTGTTATTTTTAGCACTACTCTCTCTTTCCTTGTTTTCAAATCATGCTCATAAAACTTTTTCCATTTATTTTTCTAGCCTATTTTTTCCTCCAAAGTCTTTTATACTCGTACACTAATTGGCCATACGGGTGCCCTAGATGAGCTAGTCATCATCATTCTGTTTGTGGCGAAATTACAATCTCGGTCAGTCATCCGAGAAAGAACCTTTTTGAGTCAGTCAAAATAAGCATCTTCTTCATTTCATCGAGAAGATTGACGGCAATTAGTCAATTTTCGCTTCGCTTTTGATGGACTTTATTACATAACGCTATAATGGGTTTAGGATCATATTTTGGGACATTTGCATAAATTTTAAAAAATTCCATTTTTTCTATTTGAGGATTTTTTGGAAATTTGTATAGACGGAGCACTAAAATCTGTTGCATAAAGAGATTCCAAAAAAACTAGAGCGGTGTCCTAAAGGCTAGGACGCAGGTCATTCATGTTATTGGCATGGGTTCGAACTCATTTCCCCATCAAAGGTTTTAGTGATTCATAAAAAATGTAAAAGCAAATTCCCCTTAAAATTAGATGAAAAGGCAAAAATTTCGAATTTTGATCAAAAAATCGATTTTTGAGCAAAAATTTTGATTTTTGAGAAAAAAATTGAATTTTTTTAAAAATCGAAATTTTTTTGCTCAAAATCGAATTTTTGTTTAAAAATCAATATCTTTTCAAATTCGATTTTTCACCTAAAATTTGATTTTGAGCGAAAAATTTCGATTTTTGAGAAAAAAATTCAATTTTTAGCAAAAATTCGATTTTGAGCAAAAATTTCAATTTTTGTATTTGCGCTAATAAAAATTCGAATACCCTTTAAATTGAAACAATTTGAAAAAAATAATCCTCAAAATTTTCCGGGTCGATGAAAAACCTTCTTCCACTTCAAAAAGTCTCTTCAAAAAATTTCCTTGCTTAAAAATTCTTTTGTTTTCAAATTTTTGTTTCAAAAACTCATCATTCCATAGCCAAATCCATAAATTTGATGAACCAATAGAAATTCTTATGATTTGTCCTTGCTTCCCTACTTCTAATCCATTGTTTTGTCCACAACCTGAGAGGCCACTCGGCATGCCTAATTTTGACTCAACATGCTTTGTTTTCAATCTTGTCTAAGTCTATGTGCAATTAAACTTGGTCATTTTCCACAAATTTACTATATTAACACGGGACTACTCCTTCAAATTTTCGATATATTCTGTTATTTTAAGCTATTCTGAGCAATATTCAAACAAATTTTTTTGAAAATAAGTTGTCTAACCATGAAATATAACAGCTTTTTTTGTTGCAAAATCAAATTGACTCAGGTGGGATTCGAACCCGAGACCTTTAGTCTTGAACCTTGGAGCACTACCACTGAGCCAAGTACACGATAAAAATATTGATTTTTATATCTTGCGTATAATTTAACATGAATTTTTTTTATAAACAACAACTTTTTTTCAAATGTTGCTCAGAATAATTTAAAATAACAGAATTTACCGAAAATTTAAAGGAGTATTCCCGTGTTAAACTTTGAGTATAAATTTTAATGAATCTTCGCTTTTAAATGTTTGTAATTTTTCAAAAATTTCACAGGCTTGCTACGTCAAGTGGTAGAATGGGGGAAATATTCCCAGGGGGTCAATCGGCATCTTACGCGCGTCTCTTCTTATGTTATAACTTAAGTGGTAGAAGTGAGATTCTTGGCGGGTCGATTGCTGTTGACACTTTGTATGTGCATATTTTAATTTTGGAGTATATTTTATGATTTTATGGAAATTTGAAAAATTTTGCTGAGATGCTGTGAAGGGTGGGGTGGGCTAGCCTAATGGTCGCATTTGTGTTGTGTTAAAGGACCAGTCCAGTAAATTACAATCATATGAAAAATGATATATTCGGAAAGATCATGAAAAATGGAGCATTTTTTGTTTTTACGGCATGTTCTGAATCGTTGTAGTTTTCGAGATAATTACGTTTGAAATTTTGAATTTGTGTACAAGCTCTTCGTTGTAATATACAAAATTGTGTATTATAACGAAGAGCTTGTACAAAAATTCAAAATTTCAAACGCAATTTTCTCGAAAACTACAACGATTCAGAACATGCCGTAAAAACAAAAAGTACTCTATTTTTCATGACCTTTCCGAATATATCATTTTTCATATGATTGTAACTTACTGGACTGGTCCTTTAACACAACACAAATGCGACCATTGGGTCAGTCCTTCCCTCGATCCCGCTACCTTTAGGATCGAAGCCGGGACCACTACCACTGAGCAATTTTTGGTCCCTCTAATAAAATTTTAGAATTTGCTTATTATTTTCATTCATTATTTTCATCTTCTTTTTTTCAATAATCCCATTTTTAAATACCCATTTTCAAATCTCACTTGCGAATTCCCATAAATCAAAAAGTAAAACCCACGGCATAAAGTTATTGCCAATTTGCGGCGTATCAACTATCCAGCTAAAAAGCCACCACACAATACGCTGAGAACAGCTGTCACATAGACAATTCAAAAATACCCAAGATCAGTTTTTACGCTCATTGAAAACTTGACGCGTTGTGAGAAATTTTTTCACACACATATATTCAATGGAAGAAGAGTTGATTGGAGTCGCACAAAAACTGAAGAGAAATCAAGCGCTGAGAGAGATTTTAGCCTCAAGTGATAGGCTTTCGTTCATTTAAATATAAGTAACAGAGTGGTGGAAATTTACACCGCTGTTTATCTCATCGAGTTGATCTGATTGAATTTATAGGCTGATAGTAGTGAGCAGTGCGATTTTTTCAATTTTTATGAAATTTTAATTTTTTTAACAAATATTGGGTTGTTCCAAAAGTTCGCGGAATTTTATCATGATTTTTGGATCCGAAATTTTTGGGGAAAAAATTTAAAACAATTGGGACGTAAATTTTTTGCTTGTTTTTGTTGGTTTTATTTTCTTGCGACGTGTTCCCTGTCAAATTAAGTAATTTAAGTGAATTTTATTTCCTCATTCTTCGCTAAAGCCATATTTACATATGGATGTGAAAATTTGGAGATTTTGACTTTAAAGTCCTCTTCCTTCTCCGTGGATTAATTTTTGCCTGAGGTCAAAACAAAGCTAAAATTTCTCATCGAGTCTATTCTCCCCTCATTCATTTTTACTTAATGCCAAAAATTATACAACATGCGAATTTTTCTATAATTCACATTCCTAAATTATTGTCATGAATTTTTTAATGGACCAGTCCACGAGGAAAAAAACACTATGAAAAAGTTATATGTTCGGAAAGTTTATGAAAAATAAAGTATTTTTTGTTTTACGGCATGTTCTGAATCGTTATAGTTTTCAAGATAATTGCGTTTGAAGTTGGCGATTTTTGAAATCTGTATATTACAACGAAAACATGAAAAATTCGTCACTGAATCAATAAAAGTTTTAGATTGACGCGAAAATTGAAAATTTTTTAGTTTTTCATCGAAATCGAATTTTTGTTCAAAATCGAATTTGCCCAAAAAATTGAATTTTTCATTCGAAGACTTCCAAATTGATTCATGGAAAAATTTTGATTCAAAAAATTGATTCATGAACGAATTTTTACTGCTTTCATGTTTTTGTTGTAATACACAGATTTCAACAAATCGTCAACTTCAAACGCAATTCTCTCAAAAACTACAACGTTTCAAAACATGCCATAAAAACAAAAAATGCTCCATTTTTCATGAACTTTTCGAATAATTTTTTTATAGTGTTTTTTCCGAGTGGACTCGTTCTTTAAATTAAACTTATTTCCTCTTCAAAAATTTCGTGTCGCGTCTCAGGTCATAAAATATCAAAGCCATCTCAATTTTTTTAAAAGCCACCCGATTCGATTTTCTTAATTTTTGAGACAAACGCCGAAGTGTCGCTTGATTTATTTCATTCGAGAAGCACTTTGTGAAAATGTCGCTTTTGGAAAAAAGTCGCTTTGAGGTTATTTTCTCTTAGGAATTTTTATTTATTTATTACAGCAAAAATGGAACGCTTTTTTTGTTTAAAAATTATATTGAGAGGCTTTTTAGATAAATTTTTAAAAATTTATTTTTGTATTTTTTAAAAACGTACAAGGTGACGCAAAAAGTGCACTTTTGTGATTTTTGTAAGCCTAAGTCCAAGTCTAAGCCTAAGCCCAAACCCAAGCCTAAGCCCTAATCCAAGCCTAAATTTTCTAAAATGACCCCTCCAGAGGTAGTTTTATGCGGGGAATCGATTGCGCACATTCCCGAATCGTGAAAACACTTTCTTGACCTTGATCCAGGGAATGGAGTTGGTGTATTGACGCGAAAATCAAAAATTTCGCTCTGAAAAGCATCCATATTGGGGTAATTTTATGCAGGGGAATCGATGCTCACATTTTTGAAGCATGAAAAAATTATCTTGACCCTGATTCAGGGTATAAAATTTATATAAAAGTAAATCTATAATAAGGAAAAATGCATAAAAGTAATGTAAAAATTCGAATATTCAATTTTTGAGCATGATTTTTGGCACAATAGGCAGGTTGGCCAGCGTTACAACATGTTATTTGGCTACCACCATAAAAATTGTACAAGTTGTTATTACATTGAACACATCCATAAACACATGTTGGTTGGCCATTCGAAATTATGGAAGTGCATCCATATTTTGAGCAGCCTAAAAACTTGAACAGTAGGGAAAAAATGATACCACTTACTTGACCCTAATTCAAGGGAGATATTAGTGTATTGAAGCGAAAATCGAAAAATACCCTTACAAGAGGGCTATGTAGTCGAAAATGTCACCACTGGGGGGGGGGGTTTCTATGATGAGAATCGATTGCGCGCATTCTCGAACCATGAAAATACTTTCCCTGACTCTGATTCAGGAATGAGGATGGTGTATTGAAGCGAAATACACAAACCCTCCCTATTAGGATTAGTGAAGCGTTTTCAGTGTTCGGAAATGCGCAATCGATTCTCGCTTGGGCTTAGTCTTAGGCTTTGTTCCAGGGTTAGGTGTAGGCCTAGGTTTAGGCTTGGGTTTAGATTTTTTATAGAAAAACTCCCAGGGGATACATTTTCGACCATCTAGCCCTCTTGTATGGTTTACGGAAAACGGTTAAGGATTTTCTTAACAGAAATTTTTTCGCAAGAAGTGTTGTTCTACAAAGTTGTTCATCATGATCTCGGGAACAACTTTGTAGAGCATCACTTTTTGTAAAAAAATTTTTGTTATGAAGAAAATCCGTATGAAAATAATGAGGGGCAACCCTGATCCAAAGAATGGATTCGGTGTATTGACGCGAAAATCGAAAAAATTTCTTTTTTTAGTATTACATCAACTTTTTCCGGCTTTCCTGTTTTCCTTTTAGGGCAAAATTTTCAAAGAATTCAATTTTATCAACCTTTCTGTTCCTGTCAGTTTTTATTTAGTATTCTTACCTTTAACCTGGCCTGCTGAATCTATATAACATCCAGTTTCGCAACAAACATTTCCACATAAAAGTGCGCCCTCAAAACATTTAGGAATATAATTTTCAGGACAAATATTTGTGTCAAAAAGTTCTCTTTTCAATCGTGTCTTGTTGTAGTTATATCCATAAGCAATTCTCGAAAATTCCAAAATAAAAAAGTAGAAAATTATTTTGCTGAAAAATCGTAAAATGACCATTCTCCGCGTCTTTGACTCCTATACTTATCAACAATGTATGTTTGCATAACCCGATTTCCGCTGTGCCCAGTTTTGTGCTAGGACAGTTTGTGGTGAATCATATTTTTTGAAAGAAGAGAAAAAAGCCTTTCTTGGCAAAAAGCCAAGAAACATATAGAAGTCTTAAAATTGGATAAAAAAGTCACCAACCGCCCACGGCTTCCGAAAATGTGAAAAAAGTGTTATTACCAAAATAATTTTTTATTCTCTAGTCTAGTACTCTTCAAAAATATATAAATCGAGGTTCGGCTCGAACTTTCCAAACCCTGGGACAAAGCCTAAGCCCAAGCCTAAGCTAAGCCTAAGCCTAAGCCTAAGCCCAAGCCCAAATCTAAGCCTAAACCCAAGCCTAAACCTATACTTACACCTAACCCTTGAACAAAGCTCAAGCCTAAGACTATGCCCAAGCCTAAGGCTAAGCCTAAGCCCAAGCATAAGCCCAAGCCTAAGCCCAATCCTTTACCTCAAAGTTTTGGAAAATATAAACTCCTCTGCTCCATATATGATATGCTATTTTTAAATGTTGATGCGTAGTGAAATAATTATTAAAAAAAATTCGTGTAAAAAAATTAAATTTTATGAAAATTTGTAGAAAATTTTAAAATTTTCTATAAAACTTGTATATTGACTTCTCATTTTCTGGGATGTATTCTATTTTTTCTAAACCGGACTAGCCAACTTCCCATCACACACAGAATGCCATGCCAAGAGAAAGATTCCCGAAAATACTAACTCTTCTATTATTTCTACTCATGGAAAATTTTCTAACCCCAATTTTGGGCTTTGAAGCCACGCATGATTCTTCGTCGGAAAATTTGAATCTACACCCAATGAATCCGTGGGTGGCTTCATCCGAGGCCGTAACTCCAATTCATCGACAAGAACATTCATCGAGAAGACATGACCATTTTCGGAATTTCGATCAAGAATCATCACAAGAACAAAATCGATTTTTGAATTCTGGTGGAGTGCCCCCAAATTTTATACCTCATGAGCAGCATCAAATCCTTCCGACCCCTCAAAATGGTCCACCATCGAAAAAATTTGAAGAAATGTTTGATGTAGATTTCCCAGCATACCCTCCAAGAGGGGTCTCTGATTTATTTGCAGGAAATCCTATAAGGGGTATAAGAATATTTTTAAAAATCAAAAATTAAAAAAAGATGGGGTGATAAAATATAAAAATTTGTTTTTTAGATACTGCCCGATGTTTTTCATGTATGTCAAAATTTTACGAAGCTGTTTGGCCAGTTTTATCTACTGTATATAAGAGGCCGCGAAATTTCACGGATAGATGTAACGATGATCTAATAGATCCCAAATTTGTACCAGTAGTTCAATGTAGTACGATATGTGTTCAGATGTGGGAAGAGCCTATAGTTGCAGGTAAGCCCAAGCTTAAGCCTAAACCCAAGCCTAAGCCCAAGCCCAAGCCCAAGCCCAAGCCTAAGCCCAAGCCTAAGCCAAAGCCTAAGCCCAAGCCCAAGTCCAAGCTCAAGCCCAAGCCTAAGCCCAAGCCTAAGCCCAAGCCTAAGCCCAAGACTAAGTCTAAGCACAAGCTTAAGCCTAAGCTCAAGCCTAAGCCTAAGCCCAAGCCTAACCCAAGCCTAAGCCTAAGCCCAAGCCCAAGCCTAAGCCTAAGCCCAAGTCCAAGCCCAAGTCTAAGCCTAAGCCCAAACCTAAGCCCAAGCCTAAGCCCAAGACTAAGTCTAAGCCAAGCCCAAGCTTAAGCCTAAGCCTAAACCCAGGCCTAAGCCCAAGCCTAAGCCTAAACGCAACTTTTTCCGGGCTAGCCTGTTAAGATACCCCTCATTTTTGTCCAAAAATGCCAAGTTTATTTTTTTAGGCGTCAAAATCCGCGGGCACATCCGCGGCTGCCTCGATGACCTCCTCCATAACGGCTTCAACCAAACGATAGTGACATGGTATCGGTGGATGCACCGTGATAGCTGTAGACAATATAGGAAACGGGAACTTTTCAAACTGCCACTCGACCAAAGTGATGATAGCCTGGTGAATGTGTGTACCTGCTATGCCGATTATTGCAATACCACCCCGGCTAGGACCTCAACATGCTCAGCATTGAAACTTTTACATTCCATATCGTTAATCCTGGTGCTTTTATTTTGGAGGATAAGATAAAAAAATTTACAGAATGGCACAAAAAACGTTCCACTTTAATATTTTTCATGAATTTTGGGCCCAAAATTTTTGGAGTTTCCGATGCGGAGAATCAGTTATGCGTATTCATGAAGCTTGAAAATGCTTCCCTGACCCTGATTCAGGGTCAGTGTATTGAAGCGAAAATCAACTTTTTAAGTTTTTTTTATCTTAAAATACTTCTCTCTAGGGTTTTTCGATGCGGGGAATCGATTGCCGCATTCCCGAAGCTTGAAGATTCTTTCCTGATGCGCGCAATCGATTCTCCGCATCGAAAACCCTTCCAAAAACGAGTATTTTAACATAAAAAACTAAAAAAGTTGATTTTCGCTTCAATACTCTGACTCTGAATCAGGGAAGCATTTTCAAGCTTCGGGAATGCGCACAATCGATTCTCCGCATCGAATTACTCTTAATAGAATCATTGTTTTGAAAATAATTTTTGAGTACAAAATTCATGGGAAAAATGGTGAAGTGGAACTTTTTTTCGCGCCACCCTGTTGATTAGATTAGCTTTTATGTAGAGAATGTAAACAAGAGTCCTATTTCAGACTCCAAAGCTTAAAGCCCCTAAGCATAGCTTCAAAAAATTTCTTCATGATGGGGGGGGGGGGCAGGCTCAACGTTGCTTAACTTGCCAGATCGGATGAACCCCCTCCCCCTAACGCCGCGACTGGGTGGGAGGATTGCCAATTCATAAAGGAATTATATATTTTGTTTCATAAAAATAAGGCAAAAAAAATTTGGCACTCATACTGCAGTTGATAAGGAGGCCGACCGTCCGATCTGACAAGTTAAGCAACGTTGGGCTCGCAGATTCAACCCCTGGTGGGTAAAATTTTGGATTTTCAAAGATTTTTTTTTATTTTCAGGAAGCAGATAATTGTTGCTTCTTGAAATTCAATTTTTTTGTTGAAAACCAACAGTTTTAACACCCACCGGGGATCGAGCCTGCGGGTCCAACGTTGCTTAACTTGCCAGATCGGATGGCCGTCTTTCTTATCCACTGTTTGCCATATTCTCGTGAAACAGACTATATAGCTTGTTTCACCGAAAGTGAAAAAAAAGTCCGGGAAGCATAGCATAATGGTTAAAGCTCTCGCTTTGCACTCCGATGGCGAGGGTTCGATCCCCGAGGTAGAAATCAGAAATATCATAATTCAAGATTTCATACAAACTACAAAAAATCGTGAATTAGTCTATTTCAGCGGTTGTAGTTTGTATGATGAAATCTTGAATTATGATATTTCTGATTTCGACCCCCGGGATCAAACCCTCGCCATTGAAGTGCAAAGCGAGAGCTTTAGCCATTATACTATGCCCCCGGATTTTTTTCCTCTTTCGGTGAAACAGACTATAACAGATTTTAGGAAAAGTAAATAGGGAAAACAAGGTGAAAATAGGCAAAATAAATTGTTTTTAGCACCTTTTTAAATGTAGTTTCTTTATAACAT
>JAQGBS010002961.1:0-12231 GCA_034698545.1 Acrobeloides obliquus
CCCCCCCCCCCCCCAACTTTTTGGGAAGGGCTGAAGTGCATAAGTTTCGAAATTTTTACATACCCTCTTCAGTGATGGGTGTTGTATCAACAACAAGAGGATACTCTTCTTCTCTCTCTTGCTCTTTTTGTTCCGTGACAGCTTCCGTTTCGTCAATTTTTTCCTTTTTAATATCCGTTTCGACCTCCGAAAGAACTTTTTCTTCTTCTTCGACTTCTTGAGCTTTTTCGAATTTTTGAGCCTCAAGCGCTGGTTCTGATTTTTCCTCTCTAGCTTGACTAGCATCAACACCAGACTCTGTAGTTGGGGCTTTTCTCTCCGAGGAGGACATAATTTCTGCCAAATCATTTTCTTGACTCTTAGTATCAAGAGCAGTTCCAGGATCTTCAACATCGATTTCATGACAAGTCTCGTAAGCATCTTCCGATGTATCAACTTTTTGAGAATCTAAAAATATAAAAAAATTTTATTTTATGTTACAAGTTAAGGTTATAACTAGAGTACCATTCAAGATCTTGGTCAAATCTTGGTGGATCTCAAAATGTACCAAACAAGATCGTGGTCAAGATCTTGATCTTGCTAGATCGGACGGACAGCTTCCTTATCCACTTTGCCAAGTAGCCGACATTTTTCGTAATGCTAGAAAAACATTACGTACCTTTTTCTGGCACACGAAAGTGCACAACTGGAAGTTTTTCGATGTCTTCTTCAGTCAGCTCTTGTTCGTTTTCTGAACTAGTTTCAACTGGTGGTGAGATAATGTGTGACATGTCAGCATCCTCCAAAACACCAGAATCGTCTAGAGGAGTGCCTGTGTTCTTGCCAGTTTGGGAATCGGTCCACTCATCAGAATTTTCAAGTTCAGCCTCCGCTGGTTGAGGTTCGGAGACGTTTGCCTGATTTTCACAATCAACTGGTTTTTCCGAGTGTACTTCTGGATCAGAAATTTCTTGAACTATGATAGAGTCTTCCACTGGAGTTTCTGAGCTAGCTATGACTGGAGGTTCTTCTGTTTCGAGCTGAAATTCGACTTCGGATCGCTCTTTCTCCAGTTCGAAAATTTCCGCCTCAACTTCAATTCTAGCAATTTCAGGAGCACAGTTTTCGGCATCACTGGTGGCCTAAAAAATTAAAATTTTTCAAAAAAATTGAATTTTTGATTATTTTTTTCTTCGAAAATTGATGTTTTAAATGTATAAAAATTAAATTTTTGCATAAAAATTTTTTCGATTTTGACGAAATTTTCAAATTTTTTGATACAGATAGTTGTCGAACTTGGATCATTCTGGTTAGAAATTTATTTGCACCGCATTGGGCCACTCGGCTATCTATTATACTTTTCATGGCTGCCGGCTACATGTCAAATTGTATAAAGAAGCCGACCGTCCGATCTAGCAAGTTAAGCAACTTTGGGCCAGCAGGTTCGATTTCCACGAGGGTAAAACTTTTGCTTTTCAAAAAAAATTTCAAAAAATTTTTTGAAAAGCAAAAGTTTTACCCTCGTGGAAATCGAACCTGCGGGTCCAACGTTGCTTAACTTGCCAGATCGGACGTTCGGCTTCTTTATACAATTCGCCATGTAGCCGGCAATAAAGCTAGCCATGAAAAGGGTAATATAGTACATTTCTACACATAAAATAAGAAGTCCGGACTCGATAGCCAAGTGGTCCAACGCGCGCGCATCATCTGAATAAAACCCGAAGTCTCATATTCGAGTCCACCCGGCGTCAATTTCTTTTTTCCAAGATTTAAAATTAATAAAAAATTTTGCATATGAGTATTTTTATGCGGGAACACGATGGTTATATTATTTTTTTATACAAATTTTAAGAACTATTATTTTTTTTACATTTTTATGCAAATTTTGACGTTTTTAAACAAAATTAAAAATAATATTTTCTAAATTTTTATGAAAAAATAATATCACTTTCATGTTCCTCACATAAAAATACCCATATGCAAAAATTTTTATTAATTTTGAATGTAGCAAAAAGAAATTGACGCCGGGTGGACTCGAACCTGAGACCTCGATGGTCTATCCAGATGATGGGCGCCCTGGACCATTTGGCCATGACGTCTGAAATTTTTTCTTATACGGGCGAAAACAGAACTACCTTATCGTTAGGATTTTTTTAAATTTTACCTCAAGGCAATTTTCTTCCACCACGACCAAATTATTTTGTATGCCCAACGAGTTTTCTATTAATTTACCTCTCGGGTCAACAAGCCAATTTCCATCAATGATGTATTTGAACTCATAGGTGCCTTAAAATTGAAACAAAGGTAATGAGTAGACGGAGTAGTAGCATAGTTGAATGGAGGGGAGGGGGGTAAACCTCCTCGAGCGGGAGGTCTAAAGGAAATTTTTGCCTTTCGGCCTAGGCTTAAGCCTAAGTCTAAAGCCTAAGCCCTTGATCATCCTTTCACTTTCAAACATAAAATTAAAATTTGTTGACGAGTTCAAACAATTTTTTACCCGGTTTCAAATGCAATGCCGTAAAAACAAAACCATCGGCTTCGGGCTTTTCATTGAGTGGGATTTTTTGAGACCAGTTATCCCAAGAACCACAAATTTCAACTTTTTGTCCAGAAGCAAGATTTTGAGACCATTTGAAGATGATTGGTTGGACTTCGAGATTCTAAATTTTTTTCAAAATTATTTCTTGTGTGGACAAACCTTTTCTTGAGTCGATTTTTCAACAAGATGTTGAGTAGTACAAGCCATTTCTTGAGGTGTGAAATCTAAATTTTTTTTAAATTCCATTTTTTGAACTAATATATTCTGCCAAAAATCGGAAAATTTTTTCAAAAATTTCAAAATCATAAATGGACTTTATATTCGGTTTCAGCATAGTATTGTCAATTTTCAAACTTTCTTGTCAATATTCAAAAATTTGCCTGAAAATCAGGGTTTTTTCAAATTTGAGTTTTTTAGGGTTATTATATCGTTTAAAGGTTTTCGGCTATGCTGACTCCGAATTTGGAGGTCCTTTTTCAAATTTTCTCACTTTTTCATTAAAATCCATTTTAGATGTGTATTGACACGAAAACTTGAAATTGTAAAAAGTTCCTTACTTTCTTTACTAGCAAAAGTTGATGGTATATCAATACTAGTTTGTGGTTGCTCCAAGTTTTCACTATCAATAATTTTCTTTCGTTTTTGTTGTTTGGTTGAAGAAATAGTTATTGCAGATTTTTGTTTAACGTTTGAAGTCTGTTCTTGGGCGTTATGGCTAGAATTGGCGCCCATGTTATAAAAATTTTCGATAATTAAAAAACGAGGATGAAAATCGAAATTTTTGCAAAAAATGCAAATTTATTGAAAATCGCGAAAAATTGAGAAAATCTGAATGTTTCAACAAGAATTGAAAAATGAAATTTTGCACACAAATTCAAACTTTAAAAACGGATTTCATCATCGTATTCAGCATAGTAGAAAACCTTTAAAGAGAAGGGGGTCCAACTTACGGCCGGCTAGGAAATTTTTTAACAAGTGACCCTTTAGGGCTAATTTTAGGGGGAATCGATTGCGCGCATCGAAAAATTCTGAAAAAATTTTCCGGGGTGTTGGGATTAAAACTTATAACCCCTAATTTTGACGCAATTTTTCCATTTCTTGACCCCCGGAAAAAATTTTCAAAATTTTTCGATGCGCGCAATCGATTCCTTGCATAAAATTACCGCTAAAGGGTCACTTGTTAAAAAAATTTTCTATCCGGCCGTAAGTTGGAACCCTCCCCCTTTAAACGACACCCATGACGATAGGATTTGGATCAAAATTGACAATTTTTGTGTCAATAAAAAAATTTTGCCTGAAAAACAGGGTTTCTTCAAATTTGAATTTTACTATAGGTTGATGTATGTCGTTTAAAGGTAATCACATATGCATAATCCTAATTTGAAGTTCATTTTTGAATTTTATCAATCCTTTCAAAATTCAAAAATGACCCTAATTCAGGATCAAAGTAATAACTCTAATTCAGGGTAATTTGATATGTCCTTATTTTAACACAATAAATTCTTAAAATCCTACCGGGGAGAACCAAAAATAAATGTTAATATTTTAGAAATTTTCATTTAGAAAATGAATAACATAAAAATAGGCGCAAGCAAGAAAAAATATAGTAGATTGACAACAAAGTTAATTCAGGGGTATATGTGAAAGCCGGATGGTTATATACTAAATGGACAAAAAAGAAAAAGTGAAATAGTCAAACAGCAGGAAAAAATTAGAAGAGAGAAATTTAGAAACTGGATAAGAAAGTTGAAGAAAGAGAAATTGGCGCCAATGATATGATATGGCACAAAAAGAAAAAATGAGCTAAAAAAACTAAAAAATCGATACGAATGCTCGAATATCAATGGTTTTCTAGAAGATTATAAAAAGGTAAATAGATCAATATAATAGTTGAATTACCAAAAAAATCGATTTTTAGAGAAAAAAAGCTCAAAATTTTGAAAAAATATTAGCAAAATTTTAAACAAAAGTAATTTTTTCTTGAAAAAACATTTTTGAACAAAAAATAAAAATTCTTCTGTTTTCCGTTGAATTCATAAAGCTTAAGTTTAAGCCTAAGCCTAAGCTAACAAGCCTTTTATCATCCTTTCGCTTTTAAAAATAAAATCAAAACTTTAATTTTTTGATAAGCTTGAAAAGTTTGCTCTAAAACACGTTGAAATAAAATTTCGAAAAAATTATAGTCTGTTTCATGAGAAAATCCAAAAAAGTTGTCGCACCATATTGAGTGGATAATGAAGCCGCTCGACCGATATGGCAAGTAAGCAACGTTGAGCCCGCAGGTTCGATCCCAGGTGGATAAAATTTTTTGTTTATTTTTAGTGAGAAAAAAATTTTCTGCTCCATGAAAATAAAAAATTTTTTGAAAATCAAAAGTTTTACCCCACCAGGAATCGAGCCTGGCAGACTCAACTTGCCAGATTGGATGGACGGCTTCCTTATCTACTGCACTATGGAGCGTCGACTTTTTGACCTATTCTCGTGAAACAGACAACAAAAAACGCTATCCTAAATAAAATTTCATTACAGCCAAAATTGGCAACTAGCCATTTCACAACCCGCTTTTTTCCAATCAAACTGTCTGTCCAGATAGGCGATGGAAAAAATACGACGAACTTTTTACCCAAGAAAAAACTAATCTTTGATTGACGAATGTACATTTTTTGGTATGCCACAAGCAAACTTTTAGATGGGCTAAAATCAGTTTTTTAAGAAAAGATGGAATTCTTATCTGACACACAAAAAAGATGACGATCATTTCTAATGGCTAGGTTATTTTTTATCACTCAAAAGTTCAAAAACGAGAATATTAGAAAAAATTGAAGTAAAAATTTTTAAACACACTAAAAGATGTCAAATAATTTAGAGGTGTGATGATGAAGTGATGTTAAAAGGCTTGGGCTTAGGCTTAGGCTTGAGCTTAGGCTTTGACTTAGTCTTGAGCTTACAAGAAACCCTCAAGACTTGATAAAATTCAGATGACTTATTTTCCTTCGGAAACGACACAAATATGCCGGAAATGGTGTAAAAAGGCTATATCTAATGCACCAGAATTTTTTGACACAATTACGAAAAAGTCCATACATTATGAATAAGATTTGAAAATGATCATTCATAAGCCTCCGTAGTGTAGTGGTTTCGCTCTCGACTTTATCACATAATGTGCCGGGTACAAGTCCCTTTGGCATCATAATTTTTTTAAATTTTGCCTATTTTTTGCACATCGCTTAATTTGTGTCGGAAACTCGGATTAACCACACCGAGAACGTGGAAATCTAAAGAATTTTTGAAATTTGGCAAAAGTTTTTGAACCCGACCAGAACTCGAACCCGGACCTCCTAGTTACCGTCTAAATGCATTACCATTGAGCCACCGAGACCTACAACTGATGTCCGTTAATTGATAAATACTTGGCGGTGTATTTTTAGGTGTTAATCACAGTGTGAGTAGTGGAAAATGTACCGTCAAGTATTTACCAATTAATGGGCATCAGTTTTATATCTCGATAGCACAATGGTAGTGCACTTGGACGGTAGTCAGGAGGTCCGGGTTCGATTCCCTGGCGGGTCCGAAAACTTTACCCAATTTCAAAAATTCACTTATCTTAGTCTTACACTTATGCTTGCATCCTTAACTTACAACAAATAATTGAAAAATTGTCCGACGAGTAAACAACTCAGCTACATACTCTGGTGCCGTTGTTAAACAAGCTTTAAAATTTGCATATGATCATTTGTTCGCATCATCTTTTTCAAATTTCATTGTCCACACGTCTTATTTTTTATTTTTCACCGACGTCAACAAAATAAAATTTGTACACAAAAATTATTTTTCTATTCCATCACCCTATGGTTAATACTCGAACAAACAATCCTCGAAATTGGACCAGACAGAGTTCGCAAAATTTCTGACTCAATCAAAAAGATTAATCCGTACATTCACAAAACTGTGATAAATCCATTTGGACGTCACTTGGTTCGTTTTCTCTAATAATAGTTTTATTTATAAATGATGTGATGGTTCAAGGATATTAACTTTTAGCCTTTTACAGGGTGGACCAAAGAAGTGGATTTTGGTGATTTTTTTATTTTTCTAAGGGTAATTTTATGTTTCTAGGAGTAATTTTATGCGGGGGAATCGATTGCACGAATTCCCGAACCCTGAAAATGCTTCCCTGGACCTGATTCAGAGAAAAAATTGGGTTTTTGAAAATGCGAAAAACGACAATTTTTGCTTCAAAAACCCAATTTTTTCCTGAATTAGGGTCAGGAAAGCATTTTCAGAGTTTGGGATAATGCGCAACCAATTTCTCGCATAAAATTATCTCTAGAGTGCATTTTTCGGGTCCCAAAAAATCACAAAATCCACTTTTTTTGGCCCACCCTGTATAAATATAAATGATGTGATAGTTCAAGAGTATAAACTTTTAGTCTTCTTTTAATCAGCTTAAAATAAAGGCCAATCAAATTAAGCATGTGACAAAGTTTAATTCTCTTTTATTGACTTTTAGCTTATAGGTAGCAGGATTCTAAATGCGTTGGCGATTGTTGACTCTGTACAAAAATTACTGTATAAAAAGTAATGGCTTAATTCAAAACTATCTATTTTGCACGCAAAATTTTTTGCTTTTTTTAAATTTTACTCTGAAGGGTACAAATAGATTTTCAAAATCGGGGTACAATTTAAATTTGGACGGGATTATACCCAAATCAAAAATGGACCTCAAATTCGGATTCACCATAGTCGATTTGCTTTAAACAACACTCATCAATCTATAGAAAAATTCAAATTTGAAAAACCCTGATTTTCAGAGAAAATTTCATGTATTGACACGAAAATTCGATAATAAACAATTTAAATTCAAAATATAGGTTGATGGGAGTCGTTTAAAGTTTTTCGACTATGTTGAACACGATAGTGAGGTCCATTTTTGAATCTGACTTTTCTGTAAGGAAATCCATTTTTTACCAAAACACGGCATTTGAAACAGAAAAGTCAAATTCAAAAACGGACTTTACCATCGTGTTCAGCATAGTCGAAAACCTCTAAACGGCACCCAAAAACCTATATTTGAATTTAAATTAACAATTTTCAAATTTTCGTGTCAATACACAAATTTTCCCTGAAAATCAGGAAAATTTAAAATTTTTGATTTTTTATATACGACATGGGTGTCATTCAAGAGTATTTTTGATGATAAACTCGATTTTGGGTGGGGGTAGATTTTGAATTTAGTCAAATTTTCGTGTCGATAACTAAATTTGGATGTATTCACAAAAAATTTTTAGATTCGAAAATGGAAGTTCCTATGCCCATATCATGCAGCGAAGATCCATCTCTTCCGATTAAAAAACGACAAGTTTTCACAGGTAGAATGTTAGTTTGATGCCAATTGACGACAATTCCTCGACCAAAAATGATCATGAGAATAATTTATAGCGACAGGGGCGAGATTTTTACTTAGTTCGGGAACGAAACAATTATTAATCGGAATCAGGTTTAAAGTACACTGTAAAAAAGTTGTGTCCTTAGACTTTCCTTGACTATTATTAGTCACATTTTTGGCCATACGCCTACCTTTTTTCACTGCAAAAATTTTTATAAAATTTTTTCTAGGCCTCTCAAATTTAGACTTAGGCTTGGGCTTAGACTTAGGCTTGGGATTGGGCTTAGGCTTAGGCCTAGGCTTAGACTTGGGCTTAGGCTTGGGCTTAGACTTAGGATTGGGCTTGGGCTTAGGCTTAGGCTTAGGCTTAGGTTTAAGCTTAGGCTTAGGCTTAAGCTTGGGCTTAGGCTTAGACTTGGGCTTAGGCTTAGGCTTGGGATTGGGCTTAGGCTTAGGCCTAGGCTTAGACTTGGGCTTTGGCTTAGATTTAGGCTTGGGGTTTAGGCCTAAGCTTAAGCTTACGCATAGGCTTAGGATTGGGCTTAAGCTTGGGTTTGGGCTTGCATCCTTAACTTACAATAAATAATTTTTTTAAATGATACTTTAAAAAACTTTTTTAGGCCTCTCAGATTTGGTGCAAAAATTTGGTTTTTGGATCAAAAATAATATTTTACTAACAATGACTATATTGTCGGTAGGTATTGGCCTGGTTTTGGGTATAATCCTGAGACAATTTGATCTTTCATCTACGTTGGAAACAGTTATTGCATTTCCGGGTCAAATTTTTATGCAAATGTTGAAACTATTGATATTGCCGTTGATCATTTTCTCGCTTATTTCATGTAAGGTTTGGAATTGGGCCTTAGGGTCGAAAATTGAGCTTGGTCTGGATGAGATCAAAATTAAAAATAAACCTTAAATAGGGATTCAGCATGGTATCGTTTATAGCAAATTGACTATGTTGAATCCGAATTTGAAGTCCATTTTTGATTTTGCTCAAACTATAATAAAATTCAAATTTTACCCTGATTCAGGGAAAATATTTATTTTATCATTCTTTAAAAAAACATATATTTCTAGCCCTAGCCCAAATGGATGCCAAAAAATCTGGTCGTATGGGTATTATAGCTGTTTCTTATTATTTTACCACTGCCACTTTGGCTACTATAGTAAATTTTTTGAATTTTTAAAAAGTCTGTGTATTAACACGAAATTTTGAAAATTTAGGTATCAATCACATTGGTGTTGCTAATCCATCCTGGTAATCCCAAAATGAAAGAAAATCATATAGCAAATGCAACACATGCAAATGTATCTCCGCTAAATTCGATTTTTGATTTGATAAGGTATATATAGTTGAAGAGAGGAGGGGAGGGGGGGGGGGGTAATTTTTAAAAAATTTTGTAGCTATTATACAGTAGAGGGACACATACGTGAAAATTTTTCTGGAAATGACCCCTTTAGGGGTAAAAACATGGGGGAACCTGAATTTGACATTTTCGAAGCGAAAAAACGTTTCCCTAATTCAGGAAAGGCCTGTGTATAGAAGCGAAAAGTAGCAAACATATAGGCAAAATCGTATTTTTGCGACTTTTCGCTTCAATACAATCTTCCCCTGAATCAGGGAAGCGTTATTTCGCTTCGAAAATGTCAAATTCGGACTCTTCGCATATTTTTGCCCCTAGAGATGTCATTTTCTAAAAAAATTTCACTTGGGTGGCCCCCTTTCCTACTGTGTAGTAGCTCTCAAATTTTTTTAGAAACATGTTCCCAGACAATATTGTTCGAGCAACTTTTCAAAAAATCCAATCCTCTTCAAATAGTTCAAGTTCTGGTGGTGATGATGATGGATCTACGGAATATATATGGGGAATGAATGTGCTAGGTATCCTCTCCCTTCAGCCAAAAAAATTTGAGCTACTACACAATAACAAGAGCCACCCACGTGAAAAATTTTTCGAAAGTTGTTTCTAGAAATGACCCTTCTAGGAGGTAACAACATGCAGGAAATCCAAATTTGGCATTTTCGAAGCGAAAAAACACTTTCCTGATTTAGGGAAGGCCTGTGTATTGAAGCAAAAAGTTGAAAAAATGCGATTCTTGTCTAAAAACGATCCCTCGTGGGGTAAAAATGTTCGAAGAATCTGAATTTGATATTTTCAGAGCGGAAAAAATTCTTCCCTGATTCAGGAAAGGCTTGTGTATTGAAGCGAAAAGTCGAAAAAAATGCGATTTTGCCTAAAAATGACCCCTTTTATGGCAAAAAAATGCGGCGCATCCGAATTTGACACTTATAAAATTCGAATTTTCGCGTCGATATACAGCTTTTCTTAATCCGAGGAATTATATAAATGTCAAATTCGAATTCCCGCACATGTTTACCTCCAAGAAGGGTCGTTTTTAGGCAAAAATTGCATTTTTGCGACTTTTTGCTTCAATGCGCAAGCCTTTCCTGAATCAGGGAAGCGTTTTTTTGCTTCGAAAATGTCGAATTCGGATTCCCCGCATGTTTTTAGCCCTGGAGGGATCATTTCCAGACAAAATTTTCACGTGGATGGCCCCCATTGAAAACATTTTTGAAATTTTTAGGGATTATTGTATTTTGCTCAGCTTTGGGAATCTCTTTATCCCAACTTGGTGAACAGGCCATACATGTGGTGAATATTTTTGTGATATTGGAAAGAGCAGTGATGAATCTTATTAAAGCAGTTATGTGGTAAGGGGTTGTGTGTGTAAAAACGAAAATTTGAATTTTGAAATGAATAATGGACCACGGATTCGAATACAGCATAGTCGAAAAACTTTAAACGATATATAGAAGCTTAAGTAAAATTCAAATTTGAAGTTATCCTGATTTTCAGGTAAAATTTTGTTTATTGACACGAAAATTTGAAAATCGATATTTTAAATCTAAAAAAATCTCTAAATGACATCCAACATGATGGGTTTTGGATCAAAATTGCGATTTTCAAATTTTCGTGTTAATATTCGACATTTTCCCTGAATCAGGGTTTTATCACATTTGAATTTTACTATATGTTGTAGGGTATCGTTTAGAGCTTTTTAAATATGCTGAATCAGAATCAGATGTCCATATTTTATTTTGATCTCATTTGACCAAAATCCATGTTTACTCTATACCAATTTTTCAAATTCTCGTGTCAATATTCGGAAATTTTCAAATTTCAGGTTCGCTCCAGTTGGCATAATTAGTCTAATCGCAGGAAACCTCATAGAACTCGATGACTTGAGTCGAACCGCCGAAGGCCTCATGCTATACCTACTTACTATCCTAGCTGGTCTAATGATCCACTGGTTAATTACAACCCCTATTTTATATATTATATTAACCAGAAAAAACCCGTTTATTGTTGCCAGAACTATGTTACAAGCATTTTTTACAGCATTAGGAACTTCATCGAGGTAATGACCCTGATTCAGGGTAAATATGAAAAATTTGAAAAAATCAAATTTTCGCTTTAATATCCAAAGTTTAGTGGTGCAGCACTGCCAATCTCGATCAATTCCATGGAGACAAAAATGAAAATTGATAAAAGAATAGCAAGGTTTATACTACCACTGGGAAATACAATAAATGTGGTATGTTTTAAAGCTTCCCTGAATCAGGATCAATTTCGAAAATTGAAAATATTTGATCAAAATCGACAATGGACTTCAAATTCGGATTCAGCATAGCCGAAAACCTTAAAACGATATAAGAACCTTATGGTGAAAATCACATTTAATGAAACCCTGATTTTTAGGGACATTTTTGTGTATTCACACGAAAATTTGAAAATTCTCTTAAATCCAAAATATAGGTTCATGGGTGTCACTTAGAGGTTTTCGACTATGCTGAACATGATAGTGAGGACCATGTTTGAATTTGGAATTTCCTTGCAGAATTCCATTTTTGACCAAAATGGAAATTTTCAAATTTTCTTTTCAATACACAAAATTTGCCTGAATTTTGCAAATCAAATTTCAAATTTGAAAATGGAGCTCACCATCTTGTTCAGCATAGTCGAAATTCTTTGAACAACACCATCATGTTAGTCTGTGGATCGAAATTGACGATTTTCACATTTTCGTTTCAATACACAATATTTGCCTGAATCAGGGTTTTGTTAAATATGAATTTTACCATAGAGTTCTATATGTCGTTTAAAGGTTTTCGACTATGGTGAGGTCCATTTTTCATTTCGACTTTTCTGTCCAAAATTTCATTTGTTGATCCTGATTCAGGCAACTTTTTATTTAGGATGGGAATGCTCTTTATGAAGCTGTAGCCGTAATTTTCATTGCACAAATGAACAATATGCATTTA
>JAQGBS010002962.1:0-12231 GCA_034698545.1 Acrobeloides obliquus
GAAAAAATTCAACAAAATAAAAAAGTTATGAATTTTTTAAGCATTAGAATTTATGCTCAGTCGTCGGAGGGTTAAAAGCTCGAAAACACAAACATAAGAGTAAAAAACGACGACAACTCAGTCACATTCGTTATGTTTATGTTCCTTTTTATGTTCCTATTTATAATAATAATAAAAATTTTATTTTGGATATTTATACACATAATCAAAGATTGTATCGCATGCGTTGGGGCCATTACTATTCCACTCACCGCCATTGGTTTGAGCATAAGATTTTCGCTCTAATTAATATACATACATGTATTTTTCCTGATTCAGGATTAAGGGAGCTATTTTCGATTCTTTTCTAAAAATCATCTTCTAGGGGTAATTTTAAGCGAGGAAGGAAAATTTTTGTGCATGACAACGATTTCTCAATAAAATTACCCTTGGACGAAGAAATTTCAAAAAATAATCCATATATCCGCCTTGACCCTGAATCAGAAAAAATGGTTAGTCCCTTCTACAAAATAATATTGCTTTTTTTATTTCCAAAAATCATTTGTTCATGTATTTCATAATATAGGAAAAGTATTACCTTTGTTTCAATGAAATCAAGCAGATTAAGAATGTTTACATATTTCTACCCCAGAAATGAAGTAAGATTATAAAAAATTGCAAGCACAGCAAAACATCTTTTCACAAAAGCAAAAACTCTTATCATAAACTCTATACATAAACAAGAAAGGCACAATTATTAGGCTATAAAAAATTACCAAAGTTCATGCGGACTTGTTTGATTTTAATCTTTTCAATCTTTCTATTTTTATCCTGGATAAAGCTAGCTTAATGATAGTTTAATAAATAGGTAAGTAAAATCACACTGTAACGAAGTATCCCTCAAAATTTTAAACCGCTACGCCCCTCGTAATTTTGACTTTTTGCACTCTATCCCCCCCCCCCCCAAATGGGGAGGGAGTATTGTTACAAAGTGGTTAAAATACTGTAAGAAAAAATCTTTTTTAAGTCCTGGAGCACAAATACGACTCACTAGAAAAACCTTAAAAGATGCGGTAGAGTCATTGATCAAAGTAGTCCACAAGCGATCTCATAAGCTGCCAGACTTTCCAAGAAAAAAAATTAATGGTACCTTTTGGCCATTTCCTCTTTGGATTACATTAGGCAATCTTGTTATTGACAATATTGAAATTGATTCAGAGCAAACTGATCTCGAGTTATCAGATGATGGGCTTATAAAAATTCATGTAAGGCTTTATTCAGTAACTGTTGGGATGCCATCTTTCGAGGAAGGGATCAGAGGCGTAGGCAAGGAGGTACTTCGGGTACATATGGGGCAAGGGGGGAGCCTCTTTTCTCCTTACACTCCTTCATGGGACAAAAAATAAGGGTGTTGTGGTTGGCAATGCTTCAAGGTCGAAAATAATTACGAGTCATTAAAGAGGAGTCCACTTTGCGACCACCTCTCAAAAAATTTTTTTTGCCAAAACAGCTTATATAGGGGTAAAATCATGCAAAAAATCGATTGCACGCATTCTTGAAGCGTGAAAATGCTTCCTTGACCCTGATTCAGGGAAAATATAGATTTTTCGACCTTTTTTATACTAGCACTTAGTTTGAAAAAACGTTACTTCACAAACTACTCTCGGTGGTGCAGTGAGAAAGAAGCGGCTTATTGGTCACAAATTTATCGGTTTCGAATCCCTTTTGGAGCCAAAAATTTTTCTTATTAAAGGCTTGAAGTGAACTTTAGTTTGTGATCCATAAGCTGAAGTATAACAACTGGCGACCAGGATGAGATCTGATAAGGGAAACCGACTAGTCAGAAATACTAACTCACGCCTGTAGACCACCTGAGGATACTTGTAGACAGGAAAGCGAAGACTTCTTCTACACAGCTGATTACAGGACTGCTCGTCTGTCTGCCATGACCTTGCGAGCGATTGGAGTATCGATATCTCTAACGGCTCGACGACACCACCTGGGGAAGACCGTAAAATATCTCCCTGCTTCGGTAAAACCCGAAATAACGATAGCTTCTCTCCGATTCGGGCAGGCGTTCGCTGGATGAAGAAACAGAATTTCGAAGTGTCCATCGTAAAAAAGGGAGAATTGTGGGTGGCACTACTTCAAGTAGGGTTGCCACATACCATTTCATAAACCGGAGCAAAAATCGATAAAAATCGGAGAAATTTTTTAAAAACCGTAGAAAATTTCATGACTCTTTCCGTTTAATACTCATTTTTATAACATTAGAAAGAAAAGTTTAAAAACCGGAGAACCGGAGAAAATGTCAAAAACCGGAGTAATTTCTCCGGTTCCGGAGCGATGTGGCAACCCTAACTTCAAGAAATTAGTTACTTTCATTAAGTGACCATCATGGTGTAGTTGTCCGATGAGCTGCCAAGGCATCACCGGTACTAGCAAGGTTTGGTCCCATCTTGCGTCCAAAAGATTTTTCCTTGACTGGAATTTGGCAACTCCATCACCTACGTCTGCATACTGGAAAAGTCTTGAAGTTTATGTTCCGAATCTGGAGGATCACAACAATGGGAAATCTCCTCATCGGCCGGCTATAGGCTGGACGAAGATATCCCCCCCCCCATCCAAGAGATCTCCAACGACTTTTTTGGCCGTCAACATCTCACAGGAATCTCCTCATTTGAAGCTCTACCTTGCCCATATGTGTTAGTGTACAAACCAGTGGAGCTTTGAGGGGTTGAACTGGGGTGGACTCTACCCCATTCCGGCCGAAAACTGGAAAAATCATAAGTTTCTCCTTATGATTTTATGGTGGTTGCCTCTCTGTTCATAGGGGTCTGCGCCAATTGTACCCCTCTCCATATGGCCGAAACAATAATGATCCTCTCTAATATTTTGACCGGCAGAGGGTTTGTAAAATACTTGAAATTTTAGTTTGGCGAAACAGAATTTTACGTACGAGGAGTATGCTACATATGGCAATCTCATTTCCCAGAATTTCGTACTGATTTTTCAATGAAGTAAAAGCTTATATTTTTTAACAAAGAAGTAGTAATTTTTAACCTTATAATTTTTAAAGAGATTATCTCAAGTTCAACTATGTGAACATGGTACTAAAAATTCGAAATCAACAAGGATCTCCCGAGGTTGACGTTATTCAAAATGACGCTAATCTCGATAGATTATCTATTCATTTTGACGGCGGGGATTACGGCAAATTTATTGCTAACATCATAGTAACGTTATTCAACAACGAATTTAAGGGGTTGCTACAAGATCAAATTAATCAAAATGTAAGCTATGGCCATATGTGTAGAGGTGGGGGTTCAGATTTTGGAAACTTTGTGTAAGGGTCTTTTGTTCTTGACAATTTTTTGCGTTGGGGAGGGGGTGCACTCAAAGGAGTGAGGGGAGGACTTGAATTGGGAGTATCTTGACTTTTTGAGTGGGGGAGGGTGTACAGACCAGGCCCCATTCTAATGTATGATCTTAGCTATAAAACTTTTTAACATGTAATAAAAAGCAAATAAAATTTCAGTTAAAACTGGCTGGCACATCATTAACTTCAGCCTTAGCAACTATACCATTGGTGCTAAATTTGTCAGGCATGACAGAAGAATTTTATGTGAGTTATCAACTCAATGCCGATCCGCATGTATCAATAGTGGGTCAAAGTAAAGATCTTATTGTGCCGATTGTTTCACAATTTTGGTATATAATTTTTTGTGTTTTAGTGTCTCAAAAAACTGACTAAAAAAGCTTTTTAAAATTTTTGCGCGTTTTTTCAAAAATTTTCAAGTTTTTTAAACTTTTAATAAAATAACCCTATATGGAGTTTTTCCATGCGATAAATCAATTACTCACATTGGAGAACCTTGAAGAGTCTTCTCTAATCCTACTTCAGTGTATATTGAAGCGAAAATAGGCTAATTCACAGTCAGAGAAGAATTCAATTTTGAAGGTACGATAAATTGCAAATTGTAGTACCTTGAAAACGCTTTTTGACTTACACTGTATATGATTTTTAAGGTCAAAAGGACATCGCGATGATCAAGACATGGAAAGTCATGTCAAACCATCCGGGGCATATCCACAATATGCATCACCTCAAGATCTTTGCATTGATGTAGATTCGAATCTAATGTTCAAATCAGCTGCCTATGCTTTTAATCGCAGTGATCTTTCCACAAAAATTGTGATTAGCGATGAAGATTTTTGGCATTTGAAGCCGAAGAAAAGAAGTTATTTTTCGTGTGACTGTCTGGGTGATCTATGTTTTACGCAAGCATTTAATCTAACAAAAGATAAATGCAAAACGGGTATAAAAGAGCACAAACTTACTGTTTTGTACCGAATTTTCAGGTGAAACGATTAAGATCGCTGTAACTGCTCAAATTTTACCAAAAGAATTGCATTTTAATGAAAGTGGCGTCTACTTTTTAGCTAATGGTGATGGACGTTTTATTATTGAAAATGCACAAACTGGAAATATGTATTGCGAAAAAGTTGTTTAACATATAAGTTTCAATCCTTTCAGATTGCCATTAGTAGAAATAGATGTGGATGTATGGGTAAAAATAAATTCGGATGTGAATTTGAAAAATTGGACGGTTTTCAGTAATTTTTCGATTCCTTCTTATTCAAGGATAAGTGCAACCTCTAAGGATATAACCAATATTACTGATGCTTTGTTAGTAAAAGTAAGTAGATGAAGCCATAGTGGGAAATGGGCTCTAAACGGAAAAATGGTCCATTTTTTCGTTCAGGCCAGGACATGGTTGCGATTTTCCGCTTGTTTGAATCATTTTTGCTTAAATTTGAGCCTGATGATTATTTTTTTTACTAAATTTTCTATAAAAATAACCATTTTTGCTTAATTTTAAGCAAAATTTACTTGAAAATGATTATTTTTGATTAATTTTTGGGTCAAAATGATAAAAAATGAATTTTTTCAATCGCAACCCTGGGCCAGGATTAGGTTCTGACCAGACCAATCAGGTGCAGCAGGTCTGCGATCCGGCTCATTTTTCGCTCTTTGAAAGGGACACCATTCGATTTTACTAATAGTGCTCAAAGTTAAAAAAAGTGGCAAACCATGGTGTCACATTTATTACCGTCGTCTCAACGAATAAATTATATCGTGGCCAAAATTTGCACATTTGAGGTCGGTGACAAGACTTGCCACTGTTGAAACTTGGAGCATCACTAATTTTTACTCTTTTTAGATTTGGAATGAGATTTTACAAGACGTTGCTAACATTGAACTCAATAAAATCATCTCTTCAGGTCTCCCACTTCCAATAATCAACTTTGCCACTTTTGACAATTATCAGATTACCCATACAGGCCAATTTCTTCAGCTATGCTCTGACATAAAGTGGGATTTCAGCTCATTATTTCCTACTTTAAAGGCTCGAAAACACAAACACAAGACACATCAAAAACGACGACAACTCAGTCGCATTCGTTATGTTTATATTCCTGTTTATGTTCCCATTTATAATAATTAATAAAAATTTATTTTAAATGAATTTATTTGGGATATTTGCATACATAGAGTCTGTTTCCTGCCACAATCCTAAAAAAGTTCCCCGACCCCTGTAAAGAGCGATCCCATCCGAGCCCAAGATCTGACAAGTTAAGCAACTTGGGCCCGCAGGTTCGATCCCGCTAGGAGCCAATTCTTTTTGCAGTGTCCAAAAATGGATAAAAAATTTTGCCTAGACGTAATTTTATGCGGGGAATCGCGCATTCCCGAAGCGTAAAAACGCTTCCCTAACCCTGATTTAGGGTCAAAGTGGTTATATTAAAGCGAAAATGAACTAAAATTCGAATTTTCATCGAAAAATCAGCATTTTTTCATGCCATTGAAATCTGTATCTGCATTTTATTTTTCATACTTTCTAGGGGTATTTTTCATTGAGAAACACGATTTTGACGTTATTTTTCAATTTTGATCTCGATCAGAGAGTGGTCAAATTTGAAAAATAACGTGTTCAGCGTTTAGAAAACCTCTAGAAAAGTGTCCTGGTTTGTGAAAATTGGCTTATCTTGTGTCGAGATCGAAAAACCGCTTTTTAGGCATCTCTTCGTAGTCATTTTTTTGATCAGGGAGTGATCAAAATTGAAAAATAACGTCAAAAACATTCATTTTCTGTTCGTTTTCGCTTTATATACCCACTTCGTCCTTGAATCAGGATCAGGAAAGCATTTTCATGGTTCGGAAATGCGTGCCACAGATTTTGCCCATAGGGGTAAATTTTCATAATGATCTGATGCAAAACTGAACAGCCTTAAATTCATGTAGCAACACAATAAATTATAAAATTTACTATGAATAAAATGGTTTTCATCAGCACTATAAATAGAAGTTAAATTTACATTTTCATACGAACAAGCTTTTTAGCGTCATTTCATGATATGCGATCTCGCTTAATAAACTAAATTTTGAGATATTAAAGCATAGCGGAGATTCAGTGAAAAATTAGCAAAAATTTGTTTTATTGCAATATTCCATTTGGTGGACGGGCATATTTTCACATATAAGATGGTTCTAACGAAAACTTTTTTATAGTTAAATTCGCATAATTCAGGATCAAGGGAGCTATTTTCTATTCTTTTATAAAAATCATCTTCTGGGGGTAATTTAAGCGAGGAAATGAAATTTTTTTGTGCATGACAACGATTTCTCAATAAAATTACCCCTAGACAAAGAAATTTCAAAAAATAATCCATATACCGTATTCTCTCTAATAGAAGCACCGGTGCTTCTATTTTTCAACCCCCCTCGGAGGACCGAGGGGGGTTTTTTATCCATAATTTTAGAAAAAACATCATACTCCCCTCCTTATGTTTTGGTCCTCAGGGGGTGCTTCTATTGGAGGGGGTGCTTCAAATAGAGGGGTGCTTCTATTAGAGAGAATACGGTATCTCCCTTGGCTCTGAATCAATAAAAATAGGTTAGTCCCTTCTACAAAAATAATATTATTTTTTTTATTTCCAAAAATCATTTGTTCATGTATTTCATAATATAGAAAAAGTATTACCTTTGTAACAAAGGCTTTGTTTCAATGAAATTAAGCAGATAAAGAATGTTTACATATTTCTACCCCAGAAATGAAGTAAGATTATAAAAAAATTGTAAGCACAGCCAAAAATCTTAGCAAAGCACAGCAACACAAGCAAAAAATCTTATCAAAAACTCTATACATAAACAACAAGAAAGGCATAATTATTATATAAAAAATTACCAAAGTTCATGCGGACTCTTTTAATTTTAATCTTTTCAAGCTTTCTATTTTTATCCTGGATAAAGCTTAATGATAGTTTAATAAATAGGTAAGTAAAATCACACTGTAACGAAGTGCCCCTCAAAATTTCAAACCGCTACGCCCCTCGTAATTTTGATTTTTTGCGCTCTGTCCCCCATTAAATGGGGGAGGGGGTATTGTTACAGAGTGAGTAAAATACTGTAAGAAAAAATCTTTTTTAAGTTCTGGAGCACAAATACGATTCACTAGAAAAACCTTAGAAGATGCGGTGGAGTCGTTGATCAAAGTAGTCCAAAAGCGATCTCATAATCTGCCAGACTTTCCAAACACAAAAGTTTCTGGTAGCTTTTGGCCATTTCCTCTTTGGATTACACTAAGCAAACTTGTTATTGACAATATTATAATTAATTCAAAGCAAACCGAACTCGAGTTGTTTGATGATGGGCGCATAAAAATTCATGTAAGGCTTTATTCAGTAACTGTTGGAATGCCATCTGTCAAGGAGGGGGTCAGCGGTGTAGGCAAGGAAGTGCTTCGGGTACACATGGGGCAAGGGGGGAGCCTCTTTTCCCCTTACACTCCTTCATGGAACAAAAAATAAGGGTGTTGTGGTTGGCAATACTTCAAGGTCGAAAATAGTTACGAGTCATTAAGTGACCAGCATGGTATAGTGGTCCGGTGAGCTGCCAAGGCATCACCGGTACTAGCAAAGTTCAGTTCCACTTTGCGTCCATAAGATTTTTCTTTGACTGGAATTTGGCAACTCCGTTACTTGCGTCTGGGTGGGCTTATCAACAACTGCCCCAAAGGGAAAGTGCTCCCTCCAGACAACTTCCCCCTTCAGACAACTGCCCCAATAGGAAAGTGCCCCATTTGGACAACTACCCCCTTCAGACAACTGCCCCATTTGGACAACTGCCCCCGAAGTAAACTGCCCCAGTGGATAACTGCCCCCGTAGGACAACTGCCCCATTTGGGCAATTGCCCCAGTGAGACAACTGTCCCAACAGCAAATACCCCATTAAGGGACAGTTGTCTTATGGGGGCAGTCGCTTTGGGGGCAGTTGTCTCACTGGGGCAGTTATCCATTGGGGCAGTTTACCTCGGGGGCAGTTGTTCAAATGGGGCAGTTGTCCTACGGGGGCAGTTATCCACTGGGGCAGTTTAACTCGGGGGAAGTTGTCCAAATGGGGCAGTTGTCTGAAGGGGGAGGGGGCACTTTCCTTTTGGGGCAGTTGTTGATAAGCCGGTCTGGGTGCCGTACTGGAAAAGTCTGGAAGTTTATAATCCGCAAGCTGGAGGATCACAACAAATCTTCTCATAGTCCGGCTATAGGCTGGACGAAGATATCCTCCCCAAAAGATCTCCAACGACTTTTTTGGCCGTCAGCATCTCACAGGGATCTCCTCATTTGAAGCTCCACATTGCCCATGTATGTTCGTGTACGGACCTGTAAAGCTTAGGGGGGGGGTTGAACCGGGGTGGACTCTACTCCATTTCGGCCGAAGACTGGAAAAATCATAAGCTCCCCCTTATGACTTTATGGTGGTTGCCCCTCTGTTCATGGGGGTCTGTGCCAATTGTACCCCTCCCCATATGGTCGAAACCCCGAAAAAATAACGATCCTCTCTAATATTTTGGCCGGCAGAGGGTTTGTAAAATATTTAAAATTTTAGTTTGGCGAAACAGAAGTTTATGTACGAGGAGTATGCTACATATATCAATCTCATTTCCCACCCTGGGAAGCTACTTATAAAATGAGGTAAAAGTTTATATTTTTTTCAAAAAAAGTTGAAAATTTTAACCTTATAATTTTTAAAGTGATTATCTCAAGTTCAACTATGTGAACATGGTACTAAAAATTCGGAATCAACAAGGATCTCCCGAGATTGATGTTCTTCAAAGTGACGCTAATCTCGATGAATTAACTATTAATTTTGACGGGGATATAGGCAAAATTTTTGCTAACATCATAATAAAGTTATTCAACAACGAACTTAAGGGATTGCTACAGAATCAAATTAATCAAAATGTAAGCTATGGCGAGAGTTGGGGGCTCAGATTTTGGAAACTTTTTGTGAGGGTCTTTTGTTCTTGCCAATTTTTTTGCGTTGGGGAGGGGGGTGCACTAAAAGGAGTGAGGGGAGGACCTGAATTGAGAATATCTTGACTTTTTGAATGGGGGAGGGTGTACAGACCAGGCCCCATTCTAATGTATGATCTTAGCTATAAAACTTTTTAACATGTAATAAAAAGCAAATAAAATTTCAGTTAAAACTGGCTGGCACATCATTAACTTCAGCCTTAGCAACTATACCATTGGTGCTAAATTTGTCAGGCATGACAGAAGAATTTTATGTGAGTTATCAACTCAATGCCGATCCGCATGTATCAATAGTGGGTCAAAGTAAAGATCTTATTGTGCCAATTGTTTCACAATTTTGGTAAATAATTTTTTGTTTTTTAGTGTTTCAAAAAGCTGTCTCAAAAAAACTGAATAACAAAAACTAGATTTTGAAAACTTTGCGCGTTTTTTCAAACATTTTAAGTTTCTTAAACTTTTAATAAAATAACCCTATTGGAAAAATTGGACGATTTTCAGTAATTTTTTAAGGTCAAAAGGACATCGCGATGATCCAGACATGAAAAGATATGTCAATTCATCAGGAACATATCCACAATATGCATCGCCTCAAGATCTTTGCATTGATGTAGATTCGAATCTAATGTTCAAATCAGCTGCCTATGCTTTTAATCGCAGTGATCTTTCCACAAAAATTGTGATTAGCGATGAAGATTTTTGGCATTTGAAGCCGAAGAAAAGAAGTTATTTTTCGTGTGACTGTCTGGGTGATCTATGTTTTACGCAAGCATTTCATCTAACAAAAGATCAATGCAAAACAGGCATAAATTAAAAAATACTCAAAATGATTGTTTTGAACCGAATTTTTAGGTGAAACGATTAAGATCGCTGTAACTGCTCAAATTTTACCGAAAGAATTACAATTTAATAAAAGTGGTATCTACTTTTTAGCTAATGGTGATGGACGTTTTATTATTGAAGATGCAAAAACTGGAAATATGTACTGCAAAAAAGTTGTTTAATATAAAAGTTTCAATTCTTTTCAGATTGCCATTAATAGAAATAGATATGGATGTATGGGTAAAAATAAATACGGACGTGGATTTGAAAAATTGGACACTTTTCAGTAATTTTTCGATTCCTTCTTATTCAAGGATAAGTGCAACCTCTAAGGATATAACCAATATTACTGATGCTTTGTTAGTAAAAGTAAGCAAATGAAGCCATAGTATAAAATGGGCCCTGAACGGAAAAATGGTCCATTTTTTCGCTAATTTTTACTCTTTTTAGATTTGGAATGAGATTTTACAAGACGTTGCCAACATTGAACTCAATAAATTAATTTCATATGGCCTCCCACTTCCAATAATCAACTTTGCCACTTTTGACAATTATCAGATCACCCACAAAGGCCAATTTCTTCAGCTATGCTCTGACATAAAGTGGGATTTCAGCACATTATTTCCTACTTTAAAAGCTCGAAAACACAAACACAAGTCACATCAAAAACGACGACAACACAGTCAAATTCGTTATGTTTATGTTCCTTTTTATGTTCCTATTTATAGTAATTAATAAAAAATGATTTTATTTAGAATATTTGCACACATATGCGTAATCAAAACTTGTATCGCATGCGTTTGGGCCATTACTAAACCATCCACCATTGTTTGGCGATATAAAAATACAATGTTCTTGTTGATCTGCTGTAGGAGGTTCATTGGACCAATTTGTATAGTCTTTTTTAGTATTATCTATCCATTGAAAGCTTTTAGGGTAGGCATTATGAGAAGCGTATAAGCCAATTGCAATGTCGCAATTTGTTTTGTTGGTAAAAGCCCAGCCTAAATAATATGGCATAGATTCAAATGAAACGAAATGATAGGTTTTAAACGATATGAATGAAACGATTCGAGTGAAACGATACGAATGAAACGATTTGTGCCTGATTCGGGTAAATTGCTTCGAGAACACAAATATTTTGCCAATTTTTTATTGGTTTCGTTTCATTCGATCGTTTCATCCTCATCGTTTCATTTGAGTTTATGCCAATAATATAAATCCAATGGTGAACAACTAAAATCATCCATCACCATGCATGGTATCGGGGCGCAGAATGTCGTGAACTATGTTGTTTGCGCTATATCTTTTTGTCGGAATCTGTTTTCGACGCGGTCTTTTTCCAGTATTATAGAAGGGTGAATGAGGAAATTTTTTACACAAATTTTAATATCTGGAGATTTCAGGTTCTCGCTGTGATGAATTTGCAAAAAATACTTTAACATTTTCAAGTTGTTACTCTAATTTACAACTCTTTATATATCCTAGGGAGATCCGTTTTTGAAGAAATTTTTTGTGGTTTATAGAGAACCAACGCTGCCCTAAACGATACACTTATCAGTTTTCTAGGCGATTATTAGTTTCTGAGATATCGGATTTTCTTTGTCCGGATATCTTAAAATGGCCATTTTTCAAAGATTGAACTCTAGAACTTTACAGAATGATTTTTTGCCAAACTTTTTTAAGAGTCGATACAGAATTTTTGGCAAATTTTTTGGCACCGATATCATCGTAATCGGAGAAAATATTTTGAGCCCAAAAATAGCCCGAAAATTTTTTTCTTCGATTTTGATGATATTAGTGCCAAAAATTTTTCCATAACATTCTGCATTGATCCCAAAAAAATTTGACGAAAAAATCATTTTGGAAGGTTCTAGGGTTCAATCTTTGAAAAAATTACCATTTTAAGGTAACGAACGAAAATGTGACACCTCAGAAACTAATGATCACCTCAGAAAATTGATAAGTGCATTGTGTAGGGACCAGGGTTTTTCCGGCCAAATGAATACTGAAACGAATACATACGAATACGATACGAATACTGATACATTTGAAAAA
>JAQGBS010002963.1:0-12230 GCA_034698545.1 Acrobeloides obliquus
GGGTTACTTGCCTAGTGCTCTTAGTGACCAGATGGTTGCCTGGAGCAACTTATTGTGAAAGAAAAGATTTTAAAACATCGTCGGTCATTGAGAACTTCTATTAATAGTTAGTGGGGGGTAGTGTAGTTATAATTGGATTTATGTCTAGCTGTTTACCTTCTTAAGTTTTTGTTTAGTACTCATTTTGTCACTCTAAACTTTCACATACAAAGCGCTATATAGGATAGTCCAAAATAAACGGACCCCGCCCTTTATTTCGAAAGATTGTTATGAGTTAAGAGATGATGTCTCGAAATCTCGAATCTGGGGGTGGTCATAGTAGCGACATTTTGATTCAATTTTTGAAACCATGGTATACCCATAGGTTTTGAGGTCGCTGAACACTAATCTGAAGTCTTTTTGAATCCGACTTTTTGGTAGCCCTGTACGGCAGGTCGGCCTTTTGAAATTTTAGTCAAACTTCAAATGGGCATATCTAGGCTTAGGCGTTTAAATTTAGGCTTAGGCGTTAGGCTTTAGGCTTAAGCCTTATGCCTTAGGCCTCATGCCTTGGGCTTAGGCCTTATGCCTTAGGGACGGTACAGGTTTGCACATTCTACCGTACGATCGTACGATGGCCCCACAAGCTATCGTACGAAGTCATCGTACGATCATAAAATTAACGTAAAAGTACGATGAAATCGCCACAAGCTGTCGTACGATCGTACGGCGTAGTACGATGGCATCTTACGAAATTTCATCGTACTCATACGATAGCTTGTGGCCATTTCGCCCGTCGTACGAGTGTATTTTACACTCGTACGATAGCTTGTGCCATTGCTTGTGACCGTGCGATAGCTTGTGCCGACCCTTAGGCTTAGGCATTATGCCTTATGCCCTTATTTAGTGATTTGGGATTTTGAGTTTGGGATTTCGTGATTGGGATTTTGTGATTTGGGATTTTGAGTAGTAATCGTGTGAAGGACCTGCTGTTACGCACTGTACAGTTGTAAATTTTTTTGCCTAAAAATGGATTCAATTTTCGATTTGAACCCTTTTTCCTACAATTTTTGATGCTTATTTTCGAACATTCACGCACACTAGCAACGTGTTTTTGATTAAATCATCCTAGCGTAAGCGCACTTTTAGTCATCCTAGTGACCGGGTGTTTTCTCATTTCGAAATTTTTTGAAAGAATCTAAAATCATGAGGCTGTTTATGATTCATCTGCATTGTTTTCGAGAAGAACAATTTTTAAAATATTGAAACTTTAGTCTATAAAAGAAGCATTTCTTGTCAAAGGGTCTATTTTATTCAATTTGTATATTATGTCAGAAGAAGCAGATTTACCTAGTGTAAACTGGTTTTTGTATCAATCGAATATTTCTCAACCAACAATAGAAGAAATTTCTAATGAGAAGAAAGTGAAAAATAAGGTATAGTCGGTTCTTGCTAAACTACCATCCTCGATAAACCGCCATTCCACATCGATGTTAACCCATATTTTCGCCACCATAGGTGCACAAGGGGGGACTGTCTCCCCCTCTATGTCGTCGTATTGGGGGGCAAAAATGCAAAAATATGTCGTATTTTGGCTTGAGACGACATGTTTTTTACCAAAATTTACATGCTTTTTACCAAAAATACGACATTTTTACGTTTGGCGACCAAAAAAACATGTCGTTTTCAAAAAAATTTCAAAAACATGTCGTACTTGAGGCAAATTGCCCCCCCCCCCCCCACTTGTGCACCTATGTTCGCCACTACCCTCGATTTTTTATACATAAATCGTTTTGGCCATTGAGTTAGAGGATTTTCATGAACAACTTTTTTAAATTAGTCAATTAAAATTTTCGCTCTTGCGGGATCGAACCCTCGACCATTTGAATGAAAAGAAAAGCTTGCCACTTCACTATGGTTGATGCCTTTTGCTCTTAGCGGAGAAATGTTTTATTCAAGTCAATTATTAAAACTTTTTTAGCTCACTTCAAAAACCGACTTCAAAAAAGAGCCTGTAAAACCACCTTATAGCTATTCGCAGCTTATTATAATGGCTTTAAAAAGTAATGCAGGCAAAAAGCTGACTCTAAATGAGATTTTCAAATATATCAGTGAAGAATTTGCTTTTTATAAGCCCGGTGACCCCAAATGGAAGGTATTATTTGCACAACAAAGAATGTATATGGTGTACCAAAAAATTGGAATTTTCGTGATTTTCTCATGAATTTTGGACCCGAAAATTTTTTTCCCCTATATGATAATTTGATGCGAGGAATCGATTGTGTGCACTTCCAAAGTGTGAAAACACTTTCTTGACCCTGATTCAGGGTAGCGTATTGATGCGAAAATGAAAAAAATTCGAATTTTGATATTCCTAGGGTTTTTCTATGCGAGAACCCAATTGCGCATGTTTTCGAAACGTGAAAAAAATGTCGATGAAGGAGGCTGGCAAATTCAGCAGTACATGGTGATCAAAAAAACCGTACTTTTGCACTTTTTGGTGAAAAATTTTTTTTAAATCGCATGAAAATACCCCTTATAGGTGATTTTTGAAAAAAAATTTTGAAAATTTTTCACAAAAAAATCAAAAGTCGGTTTTTCCTATTGTTTTCTTATCCTGTTGTACATTTGTTAATAGTGTTATTCTGTTGAATTTTGTTTTTAATGTTATGCTACCCTGAATCAGGATCAAGGAAGCGTTTTCACGCTTCGGGAATGTGCGCAATCGATCTCCCTGCATCAAATTACCCCTCTAGGGGTCATTTTAAGAAAAAATTTTCGGTCCAAAATTCATGAAAAAAACACGAAAATTCCACTTTTTTGGGGACATCCTGTAAAAATGATCAAATTTTAGAATTCGGTTAGACATTTATTGTCATTGGATAAACGCTTCATAAAAGTGCCTAGAGAAAAGAATGAAAAAGGAAAAGGTGCCTTTTGGATATTGGATCCGAAAATTGCGTAAGTTTATCTCGTGTAGCAAAATAATTTATCAGCTGGGGCGCACAAGTTATAAAATGCAACAGTCTTTGTCAGCGGCCAGAAATATGCGAATTTTGGGCACGATATTATTTTGTTTGTGACCGTACAGAGTGACGCGCAAATGAAACAGGTCACCATAACCCATATATCGATGGCTACAGAAATCCTTTTTCGACAAATTTTTTTTCAGAATTAGGCAAGAATTTATACTGAATACGATAAAATCAGTATTTTTAATAGTAATTCATATTTTCGTGTCAGTATCTAGATTTTTCAAAAAATTGAGGTCTCAAAGATGCAACATTATTTTAAAAAGTTGATATTTGGCTATAGAAGTATCATAATAGGATTGTTCACGCAACATCCAAAGTTCATATTTTCATATAGCTCTATTTTTGTCTTTTGAAAGGAAAAGAATCTTGTTGTTGACTCCCTCGAAAGGCATCACCCCATCCGCTCGAGTCTATATTGATCTATGCAAAACTTAACTGCAAAATAATAAACAGCCGCCTCCTTGATGAAACTGTGAGGCGGGTACTATAAAAGTTAGGGATGACCAGAAATCGGGGAGTTGAGGTGTATAAAGACTAGCCTATGAGCCCTGAGCCATAATCCATTTGATTTAATTGTACTTTACTTGTGACGCTGCTTGTTGTATATGTTTATTCATGAATAAACCCCGAAGCTTGAACTTAAGTTTCGACTGAAGTATGTCATGCAAACATTTTCATACTTCCGCAATGCGCGCAATTGATTCCCCGCCTAGAAAACACTAGTACACTCGAAATTATCACCATAAATCAACTTCTATAGCCAAATATCAACATGGTTTACATCTTTGAGATCTCAATTTTTTTTAAATCTAGATATTGAAATGAAAATATGAATTACTATTAAAAATACTGATTCAGTATACATTCTTGCCTAATTCTGAAAAAAATTTTGTCAAAAAGATTTCTGGGGCACTCGATATATGAGTTATGGTGGCCGGTTTCATTTTCGTACCACTAATATGTCGTTCTGTTTTTTAACACACTCTAGAGGTGTCGTTCTATGAGAGAAAATATGGTATATATTTGTCTCCATTCTCACTATGAATAATTTATGTTCGTGCTCAAAATTCGCATATTTCTGGCCAGTAAGGGTGCGCGCTAGCAGTCATGAAACGCATTTCACGATCCGGACGCTAGCCACCCGGAAATTATAATATTTCCAGACGCTAGCAGTCCGGAAATCGTTCGGAAATAGTGAAAATCACTATTTCCGGACGACTAGCGTCCGGAAATCGTCATGAAATCCGTTGCACGACTGCTAGCGCGCATCCTAACAAGGATTGTTACTTTTTGTAACTTGTGTATCCATATTTTCAACGCGATTTTGTATTTTAGTGATGCTGATTCTCCTCTAAAGCCTTACTACAGCTCAAGAAGACGAAGGAGCCCTAGTAACCCAATATCAAAATCTCCAAAACAAATCGAGCAGAAAGATATACGCCCTCATGTAAATCCAGCTGTGATAAAGTTATTGCATGTTTTAAACAAACGTCAACAGAAAATTCAGCCTATAAGTTCGAATAATAATGTTCACCATCATGATTATAGTCCCAATTGTAAGTTTAAATCAGAAAATTTTGACTACTTTATGGAAGGAAAAATTGAACCCATGTAAGAGAATCAAAAATCTATCGTGGAAACATGAAAACATGACTGTTCCGATCAGTGATGAGAACTTGTATTACACGATACGTTCTTACCGTGTATGAAATTTGCCATAATTTATATGTCTCGGAAAATTCATGAAAAATGTGGCATTTTTTGTTTTTACAGTAAATTCTGAATCGTTATCGCTGTCGAGATAATCGCATTTGAAGTTGATGATTTTTGAGTTGCGATTTTGACTTTGAATTTTCCGCAAAAATTGAAAATCAGGGTCTTTGCGGGAAATTCAAATTCAAAATCGCAACTCAAAAATCGCCAACTTCAAACGCGATTATCTCAACAACGATAACGATTCAGAATTTACTGAAAAACAAAAATTGTTCCATTTTTCATGAATTTTCCGAATATATATAAATTATGGCAAATTTCGCTAAAAAATAGGCCGGTCCCGCTGAGAGCCCGTTTTAGTAGTCACCGCACCCGGGTGTGACCCCGTATTAGTAGGTCCCCCTGCCCCCGTCATTTCCTATCTTTCAATGTTGTATCTATTTTTCAATTTTAGTATATTCCACCGATTATACTTCCTATAACGACAAGGATTTATGGTCCGATCATAGTTATTATTTTACCCACGATAGCTCTTCTACAAGTCCAAGTCCAGAAAACCAAGAATGGCTCATCGAAGATCTGTCGGATGCATGTCCTTTGGGCAAAACACATGATGACTTTTTTGAAAATTTTAGTAGGCATGAAGAAAAAGATCATGGAAACCATTGTATTAATCCCTTGATGAATCACCCATGGGAAGATACATCACTACACAGTTGTGGCAACAACAATAATTTTAATGATACTTTTGATTTTTATGATGAGCTATTATGTTAAATATTGTAAAAAATAAATGTAAAAAATGTCATATAGTCTAATTCGATCCCGTGGGATCCCACTAGGGTCAAAAATGGGGGACCAAGGGGTGAAAAACTCGAATTTTCAAAAAGTTCTTCAAATTTTTTCAAATTAGCTGATTTTTTGCGCTCGGGGATTTTTAGATATGGGCAACACAAATCCGAAAGAGTTTTTTGAATTTGACCACTAGAAGGCACCACCACGAGTGGAATACCCCCAAAAACTGTCTTTTCTTTGTAAGCCAATTTTGACCGTATTCCCGAGGTCTAAGACAAAAAATAGAGGCGGATTCTTGTTCAGCGCCTAGAATTTTATAGGCCGACACTACTTATGCAACAATCCAATACAAACAGTCCGCGCACGCTAGCCAAGTGGATAAGGAAGCCGTCCGTCCGACCTGCAAGTTAATTAACGTTGGGCCCGCATTTTTGGTTCGATCCCCTCAAGGGTCGAAAAGATTTTGCCCTACCAAATTTGGCATCTAATTTTTGTTTTATTTTAATAAAACAAAAATATTAGAGATTTTTTAGAGCATATTTGAACAAATTTATAAAAAAACAAGTAGCGAATGTTACTTGTGAGACCCCTTTTCATCAAACATCAAGTTTCCATACTATATAGAAGAACGTATATTAAATAAACATTTTGATCATAAACAATTATCAAATTGGGTGTTTTGTGTATACTAATCTCAAATTAATGAGCTATAGTTCAAAATAAAACAAATTCATTGATGTTCAAAATAATTCTTTTATCATTAGTTTCCCTGTAACGGGGTAATCCATCCGTGTGTATATTCCTTCATTTTAAAAACATGAATAAAAATTTAGTTAGAAGAAGAATATTCATAGAAATATACTTATTATGCTTTATAATCAAGGCTTATGCTCAAAATTGTAAGTTTATTGAATGGTCGGACGCCACCAATGGCTATAAGGATGCCTCCCCCTCCCCCATCCATCTCTCAAGTAGTATCTAAGTCCAAATTTGGGGTCCACTTTTCAAAAAATACTAAAATTGGTTGATTATTTGGGAAAGTTTGGTAAAAAACCACAACGGGTGACCATTATGTTATTCATTGGTGTGAAGTGGGGCATTGGCGTAGGCAAGGAAAGGTGTCCCTAGTGGGCCAAAAATGAAAAAACCTAATCATAGGGATCCCCTTATGTTTTTTTGGGTGGGTGGGGGCTTTTACGCCCTCACATATACGCACCTGACAGTTGCACTTTCACATTTGCGCCCCTACATATGCGAGCTAATAATTGCACCCCGACATTTGGGTCAACATGACCACTACACAACGCCTTCTATTACCACAACTCCTAGTTTAGCCATGAATGATCCATCTTCAATCGCTTATTATCCTCCTCAAGGCAACATTATTTTCATGGTTGACAATAGTTTAGTTACCGGAGAAGAGTTAAACGTAAAAAATTTTTTTGAAGAAAAATCCCAATCTTTGTTTAGGCTCAATATCAAGCGATAACAACTCTGACTCAAAATTGGACGCATTTTGAAAGAGTGGCCATCATGACGGCTGTATGCCTTTTTTTAAATATATGTGTATTAAAACGAAAATTTTAGAATACTACAAGTTCAAGTTCACAAAGTGTTGGGGCTTTCACAAGTCGACAAGACTTTTTGAATGGTTTGAATAATATAGGGAATTATACAGGAAAATTAAGATTAGATTCGTAAGTAGTTGGCACCAAAGGTCGAAAAAGAGGCCTAGGCCCCTGGGATTTCAGCCCCGGGGCCGGTCCCAGCAGGAGTCCGTCCCCTGGGGTCTCGATCCCTTGGGGGCCGAAGCCCCAGGAGCCGGGGCCGTCCCTTTTCAACCCCTGGTTGACGCATAATAGGTCATTCAATAAGTCCGCTGCGTTTCAAATTTTCATGAGATCATTGCTGAAATTGATCCCTAGTTGGTTTTCTATGCAGGAAATGATTGCGCGCATTGACAATTTTTGAAAACGCTTTCCTGTTCCTGATTCAGGGAAATGAGTTGGGTAATGAAGCGAAAATGAACTAAGTTTCGAATTTTTGGCGAAAAACAGGCTGTCTAAATTGAAAATTCTACCGATTTGGAAAATTTTGAAATTCATGCTATTTACTACTTAGTCCCTAGGATAAGAAATTGATTAAAAAATTTTTTAGTGGCTAGGCAATGCGCGCAATCGATTTCGCACAGACCCCTCCTCCCAGGGATCAATTTCCCTAATGATCTGATACAAAACTGAAAAACGGGGGACTTTCTACACAATAGCTCCAATCAACATATTTTAGATGGCTTCAAGAAGCTGCTACTCGCTTCCCCTCCTCATCCTCTACCACAACCAGTTTTATAATCTTTTTAAATCATCAATTCTCATTTGCATTACCAGCTGATCAAGGAGTTGCAGCGGCAGCAAGTCTAGTAACAAATCTTCAAAATAGTGGACAATGTACACTAATAGCTTTAAGTCCAAGCACTATGACTATGAGCCGTTTATATAGTATAACACCAAATTTTGTTGAATGGCAAGATTTATCCGCGATACCTAGTACTGTCATTTTAGCGCTGAGAGCTGCTACTATAGGTAAGGAAAAAGTCAACATTAAAGGTGTTTTGCGAGCAGGGAGTGCTTCTGGCCTGCATCCATCCCGGGGTCTGACCCACGGACCGCCTGTGCCTCGATTTTTTCAGCTCTGGACGGGCTGGGACGTAAAAAAGATCTCGGTCTTTTAGCATCTTTGTTCGCAAAGACCTAAGGATTTCTGCGAATTCTAAGGGTCTGTGTGAATTTAAACAATAAGACAAAATTTAGGCGGAGGAAGCCGAGGTGAGACGACTAAAGGCTGGACTACTCCCGATTATGAATATAGTGGTAGCGGTAGTGGAGAAAACCAAGGCGAGACGACTAAAGGCTGGACTACTCCCAATTATAAAGGTAGTGGAGGAAGCCAAGGCAATACGACTAAAGGCTGGACTACTCCCGATTATGAATATAGTGGTAGCGGTAGTGGAGAAAACCAAGGCGAGACGACTAAAGGCTTGACTACTCCCAATTATAAAGGTACTGGAGGAAGCCAAGGCAATACGACTAAAGGCTGGACTACTCCCGATTATGAATATAGTGGTAGCGGTAGTGAAGAAAACCAAGGCGAGACCACTAAAGGCTGGACTACTCCCGATTATGAATATAGTGGTAGCGGTAGTGAAGAAAACCAAGGCGAGACGACTAAAGGCTGGACTACTCCCGATTATGAAGGTAGTGGTGGTGGAGGAAGCCAAGACAATACGACTAAAGTCTGGCCTTATTGGTGGACTACTCCTGATTATAAAGGTAGTGGTGGTGGAGGAAGCCCAAGCAATACGACTAAAGTCTGGCCTTATTGGTATTGGAATGTGACAGCAGAAGTTGTTCTTCAGAACCATTGACGCTTATATCAAATAGATCAATGCAAATGACACAAAAATTTGTATAAAATTTGAATTAAAATCTATTTTACTACATAAATAAAACTTGTTGCGATTAGTTACGCACAAATAGGGCGAGTTTTACATGCAGACCAGTATTTATTGCTACATGGATAAACACATTTTGGGAATTAGGACATAGAATACATTTGTTATAACTCGTCGAAACAAATTAAACGACACTAAGTTTATTGTATTTGAACAATGTTTTGGGTTATTGAAACGAAAACATGAATCAGGGTTTTCGTTTTAATATCTTGACAAGAGGCCTAGTGAGTTTGAAAGTACTCGGCCCGAAAACAATCTTTTGTTGGTCGATACCATATAGCCTCGAGGTAGCTTGTCCCCTCCCCTCCTTGTTCATGTATGAGCCACGCCTAAGTAATAACTTTTCATGATTTTCTTTATTTTAAATGAGAAAAATGAGGCGTTTTCAACTGATAAAATAGCTAGGCTTTTAAGAAATGTACGCATGAAATTTCGAAAGTATTATTGATTTTTTTATGACAAATTGTTTTATGGAAAGTATGAATGTAGATTAAAAATTTATATTTTTTTATGGAATTTAAAACATGTACCACAAAATTTTTTATTATACATTTAAACAATTTTCTATATCCTTTGCAGGCATACATCCTGTAGCATCACTAACAATTGCGCCTAAAATTTTTCTTTTAAAATTGAACCTTTTTTTAAATTCCTACCGGCAACACAAGCTGTCATAAAACAAGAAATTGCACCCGCTATCAAAGTTCTAACAGCCATAGAAACAAAAGATTTTGTTCTTTTTGGACATAAGCCGATAAAGATTCCTAGTTCTTGGCCGATTTGAGAAAAATTTGAATAGCCGCAACACGCGAATATGGCAATCATTTGAGTTCTGCCCTAAAAATTGTGTATAAATATCTGCGTCTCATTCCCCAATAGTGATACTTCCGTTACATTGTAGCCTCAGATCGATACAGTCGTATCCCGGCACATCCCTGAAGCATTTGTGCCGGCCCGAGTCATACCCGGACCTAGGTCAGGAACAAGTTTATTCTACTTGCTTGTGCAATGTACTAGCTGGGCTGAGTGCCGGTCTTTCTACTATTACATGATGGGCTTAAATACCTCCCCCGGAGGGAGGAGTAAAGTTTTCTGGGATAATTTTGTACGAGAAATCGATTACTCGTATTTTAAACATGAAAAAATCTACCTGACTCTGATCCAGTCGATTTTCGCTTTAATACATTTAATTTTCCTCTTATTTTTAGACCTCTTCCCCCCAATGTTATCAAAAATACATTAGTGTTATCAACTTTTTGTGGAAAGGGCTGACCCCCCCCCCCTCCCCCAACATGATAACGTAATATCTGGATAGCCCCTTTCTAAAATTAACCTCAAGCTCTCCATTCAAAAGCATGTCCTGCATCTTTTGATAGGCAATAAATTCATTCAAAACCGTTTTGAGCCCAATAAGTTGAGCAAGCTTCATCGTTTGATCATGATTTTCTGTGACGCCCAAAATATAAGCAACAGGATAAAAAGCCCAGCTCATGAGTTTCTAAAGCCACAGCTCCGTGTTATTAATTTTTGAGTGGAACTCAGGGGCGTAGCTAGGTTGAGAAATTCGGGCAATTGCCCCCTGAAATCAGCTAAGGTCGAAAAAAGCGATTTTTTATCATTTTTCCAAATGATAAAAAATATACCATTTTCCCCGAATGGTAAAAAAAGGATTTTTCAATCATGTTTGGTAATTGCCCCTGAAATGAAATCCTGGTTACTCCACTGGCGGTACTTATGTAAAAGTTTACATCAAAGCTAATATCCCAGCCAACACATTCACCCAACCAATGAATACTGGTATCTATGAAGGTAACAAAAGCTACGTAGACAATCAAATTGGCAATAATGGAAAAAATTATGCGGACCGTTTGGATAGCACCATTGCTTATGCTTTCTAGGGCGCTTGTTTCGATACTGAAAATGAAAATAAGGAAAATGCTCTACAAAATTGTCCTTCCCCCCTTCCCCCCACCACAATCACAGTTGAAGCTAGACGTGAGAAAATAAATGCCCTCTGTCCGGCTTGGGCCGATGCCCAAAAGAGTACAAAAAGGGCATTGATTAGGCCAGGGCCTTTAGCCACCGATGTCCAAAAGTCAATATCCACGATGAAGTGGCAAGCGTCTCACTTTGCACTCATTTTTACTAAATCATACCATTGCGGAAACTTAAAAGTTTTCATATCTTTTTGTTTCGAATGTTGAATTTCAGGAGTCATAAGTTTTGACACTGTTATAAGTGCCGGAGCTGACATAACATTTGCCGAAATCAAATAAACTGGACAAGCGCCAAAACCAATATAGATGGCAAACAGTGAGCCAGAGATCATACAAAATCCTGCAGTCATCATAGTAAAAACTTCACTTTCTGTCATTGTCCTAAGGGCTGATTGACATAGTATAGCTGCTTCTGTCTAAATTTTAATATTCGTCAACAAGTATTTTCAATAGCGTATCTAGGGAAAATTTTCTGGGGGATAAACTTTTGGGAGAGAAATAGTGGGGAAAATTTAATTTGGTAGGGGAGGAGGGGGTGATACCCTCTTCCAGCATCTTCAATGTCAAACAAAAAATAAGTGTCCCTAAAGATTTTTTCGGATTATGATAAATTTCAGGAGAGGTCCCTCTGTGATTTATATTTTATAGACTATCAAAAAGTGCACACGAGGTGTGTTAACATCTCTCGCTGCCTTAGGCACCATTTATAGATCCGTCGCGACATGGCAGTGCATTTTTGTGCCGCGAAACGCGTCGCGAGTTGGCGTTTATAGTCTGTCGCACGATAGTACTTGGTTTGAAAAGACGTTTCTCCATTAACAAGAAAGCAGAGGCTTAGTGGTCACAGGGTCCCTCTTGGAGCCAAATTTTTTGCCACTCGACTTTACGTCGCGTCGCGTGGTCAACACTTGCGACGTCGCAGACTGTCGCGCGACAGCAACTATAAACGCCATTGGAAAAATTTTTTGCGCTATAAACCTAGTTGCTCTGCGACGCGTCGCGCGACGTGTCGTTACCGACGGAAGTTAAATCCTCCCTTAGGCAGCTTTATAGTTCGCTTCTCGTGTGCTTATATGCTAGCTACTTTAGTATAATGGTGAATGAAATATTTCTCTAGTAGACTCACTGCATAACATCAAATAACATCATAAAAGGGTCCGCCACACCTCCTCCCCTCTCACTCTTTCTAGTCTTACAGGTCCA
>JAQGBS010002964.1:0-12229 GCA_034698545.1 Acrobeloides obliquus
TAAAGATTAAAATGCACACGGTTTTGGCGAATGTGTATCATAATGCATAATGATAAGAAGCCCATGCCTAAGCCTGAAGCCTAAGTTTAAGGCCTAAACCAAGGCCTAAGACCTAAGCCAAGGCCTAAGCCTAAGACCTAAGCCTATTATGCATTTTGATGAACATCCGGTTTTGGCATACTTCTAAATAGCCCAATAGAGGATCAACAAAAAATTCATTGTTCGGTAAGCTTTCTGGAACAATCCGAAAAAGAATTGTTGAATTGATTCCAAGGTCTTTATCAAACGCATTTAATGTTCCAACGACGGCGCCAATAACTGCATTTTCTGAGACGAGGAAAGTTGTTGGAGATTCAAATTCCGGAAGATTGTCATTAACATCCCGCACTGTGATTTCAATTCTACTCTTTACACAATGAACTAAAATATGTGGTTGGAGCATTAAAAGACCAGTCAGGTTGGAAAAAAGTCGCCATAATTTGTACATTCAGAAAGTTCATGAAAGATGGAGCATTTTTTGTTTTTACGACATGTCCTGAATCGCTAACGATTGCGAGATAATCGCGTGTGAAGTTGGTGAAATTTGAAATCTGTGTATTACAACGAAAACATGTACCTGATAGTTTTTCCCTGAATAAATACAATTTGTATATTGAGAAGAAAATAATTCAAATTCCTTGAACATTTAGAAAAAATAAATACAGCATTTGTTCAAGGATTTTGAATGATTTTCTTCTCAATGTACAGTTTTATTGAATCAGGGAAAAACGTTGCAAGTTTTCGTTGTAATACACAGATTTCAAATATCGCCAACTTCACTCACGATCATCTCAAAACCATTAGCGATTGAGGACATGCCGTAAAAACAAAAAATGCTCCATTTTTCATGAATTTTACGAATTTCTACAATAGCAATTTTTCCAACCGAACTGGTCGTTTAAGTCATTTTTTATTGCCTTACCGATTGATGGTGGATAGTCATCACATAAAACAACAGTTAACTTGTATTGACTCATTGTTTCACGGTCAAGAGAGTTCGCTAAACTAACTCGTCCTTCATTATCTATGATAAATTGTTGGAATGGATCTCCTTGAGGCTCTATTCTGAAGTTGAAATTGTGCACTAAAATTTTTGACAATTTTAAAAAAAGTTTTCAATTAGTACCTGAATCGGGATCCATAAATTGGAACTGATAAACAAATGTTCCGACAGAAGCTCCTTCATCTATCTCGGCCTTATGTTCACTATAAAGAATTAACGGTGGATGATTATTAGTGTCTTCGATAAAAAGATAAGCTGCCACTTCCGAAAATAAGCCCGCTTGGTCCGTCGCTCTTATTTTGAACTTATAGAAAGCTGCTTCGTCGTGATCGATTTCCTTCGAGACTCTCAAAATTCCAGAAAATGCATCAATTGTCGCGATTGATGGCGCTCCGATCAACTGGTAACGAACTTGGGCATTTGAATCCAAATCTATGGCGTTAGCTTTCCCAATAAGACTGCCGATTGGTGCGCCTTCTCTAACAAAGAAATGCAGTGAGGTGGAATTGAATGTTGGCACATTATCATTGGCATCAAGAATATTGAACAAAATCAGAACAGTTTCTACTCTCTTCAATGTATAAATTTCCACTATCGCATGATAAAAAGTATGCTAAAAATCAAAAAGTTTCATGTAAAAATCTTTTTTTCTTATTATTTTAGACACTAGGACAATTTTCACAGGTTTTTTCACGCAATTTTTTAAATCAATTTGTAACAAATTTCCCGTTAGCAATTCTTTTCAAATCTTTTATATTTCAGTTGTTAAAGATATTTAGTACATATTTACTGAAAAAAAAGAATGAAAAAATGTTGAAATATCAAAAAATCATCCGTGACAAATGTCCCTGTGGAAAATTTCCGTGAACTAGAACAATTTTCACGGTCTTTTCTCGAATTTTCGCGTCGATATACAGCTTTTTTTGAAAGCTTTTCTTTTCTTGAAATCGCATTTTGCGACTTTTCGCTTCAATACACAATACGCTTTCCCTGAATCAGAAAAGCGTTTTTTCGCTTCGAAAATGTCCAATTCGGATTCTCCGCATGTTTTTATCCCTAGAGGAGTTATTTCCAGAAAATTTTTTAAATTTTTTCACGTGGGTACCCCCCCCCCCCTATTGTGTAGTAGCTCCAAAAATCTCACTTGTTCAAAGTCCAATGAATTTGAGACTGTGATTCGCCCACTTGTCTCATTAATTGTAAAAGGTAGATTATCCTTTGTTTCTTTAAGCCATTTAAAGCGAACATCGCTAGTTTTTGCTCGGAGAGTTAAATCTCCAACAACAGTTCCAGCCGGTATACCTTCATTTATAGAAAATTCAAAAAAGGTTCTTTCGATTAGGAAGAAATCGACAGGTGGCATATCTACTTCTATTATTACCTAAAAATTTTGCTTTTTTATTGGATATCGTCCCTGTAAAATATGAGAAAACTTTTCATGCATACCATTCTCAACCTAATGAAGGTTTTTTCATTGTATTTTTTAAATGATTTTTTCATGCTTTATTGCGTATTTTGTAGATGAACCGTCGTGTGTCGGAAACGACGTTTTGTTCGTGCTATAGTATGTTTGAATTGCCATCATAAACCATTTTTTGCGATGAAAGTCCGCCAAAAAGCATCTCATTTGTATGAAATGTGTTGTTGATCGTTAGTGTGGCTTCCGACAAGGTCACATCCTCTTTTTATTGCAACGGATTTCAGTCAAAAATTTTTTGTTGAGTGGGAAGTGTTTTTTATCAAAAACAAAAAATTCGTTTCGCAAAACATCCATTTTTTATAGATGTGAAAAAAATAACTTTTTTAAATCTAAAGCACATTTACAGGGTGTATAAAAAACCGGAATTTGGGCGATTTGTCATGTTTTTTTTCGACCCGGAAATTTTTTCCCGGGCGAAAATAGAAATTTTTTTGATTTTCGCGTCAATACACCGAATCCATTTCCTGAGTCAGGGTCAAGGAAGCATTTTCAAGCTTCGAAAAGTTCCGAAATTTCAAGCATTCCCGAAGCTTGAAAATGCTTTCTTGACCCTGATTCAGGGAATGGGTTCGGTGTATTGATGCGAAAATCGAAAAAATTTCTATTTTTCCCCGGAAAGCATCCATTTTTTGATACACCCCCTGTAATCACTCTTAAATAAACACCTGCTATGCAGGCCGGAAACAAGCAGGTGCAAAGTGTTGAAGATGGACAATTGGATGGTATATAGAACAAATGTGACACTTATATGATTTGTTAATAAGGTCATTGTGTATCAATTTGCATAAGAGCAATCTCTTAAATGTCTATGCCGCGCACCCATAGTTTTATATTGATTTTCGGTCGAAAAATAGAAAAATTTTCGCTCTTCGCTTTAATACACACCCCATATCCTGAATGTAGTACCAAATTTTTCTTACTTCAAAAATACGCGCAATCGATTTCTCGCATAAATTACGCCCGGGAAGTATGATTTTCCATATACGTTTTTGATTAAAAATGATGGTTCCCTTTAGCAATTGGGGATCATGGGTTCATTTGCGCCATCCTGTATTGAACTCTTGTCCATAAACATGTCAATTTTTATCGGCATAAGATTTCGATTTTTTGACCTAGTTTATGTAAAAGTCAATTTGATGACTTGTGACAAGATAATTTGAGCATTTAAAAAACGAACCTGCACACTCTTTGTGTTGCCTTCACTGTCAACAGCAACAATATCCAACACATATTTATTCGCAGATGTCAAAATATGAATTAAACGTAGTTCTCCAGAATTCTTATCGATAGCAAAAGGAATTCCATATAAGATTGTCTTCACTTTTGTCCTCATTCCTGTTAAATAAAACTGCCTTTTCGATTGACTTTTAGTTTGTATAAGTCCAATCATGGAACCAATTGAGATATCCAAGAACACTTTGAAGCGATACGAATATTGGGTAAACAAGATAGCTTCGTTTTCTTCTCGCTTATTAATTAACGTTACATGCACTTCTATGCTAGTTCTCAAAGGATCGTTCTTGTTTCTAAAAGAGCTTCAATGGTTAATTCTGTTTCTTAAAGGACCAATCCAGTGGGAAAAAGTTGTCGTGTTTTGTTGATATTCAGAAAGTTCATGAAAAATGGAGCAGTTTTTGTTTTTACGACATATTCTGAATCGTTGTAGTTTTCGAGATAATTGTGTTTGAAATTGCTCATGCATTTCGTTGTAATACACAAACTTTTTTGAATTTTTTGCAGAAAAATCGATTTTTGCATCGATTTTTAAAATTTTCATAAAATGAACATTATAGATATTTTGTATAGCTAAATGAGGCGAACAAAATGACATGAAAATTATTCAATTTAAAGATTGTTTTGGGTTATTGAAATGAAAACATGAATCAGAATTTTTGTTTCAATAACCCAAAACTATTTTCAAATTGGATAATTTTAGTGTCATTTTATTCGTCTCATTTAACTATAAAAATTGCTACAATATTCATTTTATAAAAACTTAAAAAATCGATTTTTCTGCAACAAATTCAAAAAAGTTTGTGTATTACAACGAAAACATGTACACAAATTCAAAATTTCAAACGCAATTATCTCGAAAACTATAATGATTCAGAACATGCCGTAAAACAAAAAATGCTCCATTTTCATGAACTTTTCGAATATCAACAAAAAATGGCAACTTTTTCCCCATTTTTTGTAAATGTTAGTTACTGGATGGCCCTTATCAATTAGTACATTCCGATGCCTATAGAACAACTTACAAAATGTCATTCCTATCCGAGACAATCATGTGTAAAGTAGTAATCGGCTCTTTGGGTCTTTTGTGAACTGTCAAGGTTCCATCTTCAGCCAACGTAATAAAATTTGCTAATGTTTCATTCAAAAGTTGAAAGCCCAACGATCCATTTAGTCCCTCGTCCAAATCTTGACATTGAATTTTTTGGCGAAATGGCATATTCGCAGAGCTGATGTAAAAATTCAACATGGTATTGCATGAAGGTAGCTCATTTTGATCTCCCACCAATACTGTTACGATTTTTCTGGACTCTTTTGGTGGTTTGCCGGAGTCTCGAGCACGAACCATGACTTGGTATTTGTCGATATGTTCACGATCTAAAGCCTTGTTTGCCACCAAGTTGGATTGTTGAATTGAGAATTCATCTCCGAGAGGAATTTGATAAATTATATCAAGTTCAACTTCTGCATTCGTACCAGAGTCCATGTCACTAACTAGAATGTTACCAACAATACTACCACCAGGCTGGTTTTCCTAGAAATTTTTTTAGTTATCCACAAGTGAATAGAGGGTCTAGATTTAGGTCATTCAAAAGTTGTGAAGTAAAAAACAAGAACGAGCGAGGAAAAATTTTTTCTCCTCATTGATTTTGAGATCGCTCACACAAGTATTTGAAATATATATTCCCTCTTGGCATAGACTCGAATGAAACAAAATGAAAGGTTTGAAAAGATATAAATGAAACGATTTCATTTCCAGACGGCGTCCGAAAATCGTCCGGAAACGGGTTTAAACTTGCCTGAATATTGACACGAAAATCCTGAATTTGGTTTCATTCTATTATGTCGTTTCATTTGTGTCGTTTTATTTGATCGTTTTCGGGGTTTGAATTTGCCTGAATATTGACACGAAAATCCTGAATTTGATTTCGTTTCATTATGTCGTTTCATTCGTATCGTTTTATTCAATCGTTTCATTCATATCGTTTCATCCTCTTTGTTCCATTAGAGCCTATTCCACCTTCATAAATTCTTCTATCTTTACCTGAATGGTAAACACATCGGTGAGAATAATTGGCTCATGGTCATTTTCATCAGTAATTGTTATTCGAATCTGTTGGGTACTGTTAGCTGTTTTGGTTTTTGCCATTATAGTCAACGATAACTCTTGCACGACTTCGTAGTCCAACGGCTTGACAAGCATTAATTCGCCCGAATATGGATCCAGCTCAAAATGCATACTATTGTCTATGAGTTGGTAAGAGATTGTTGCTGAACCAGCTGTTGCCTCAAATGTTGCGACGATTGTTCCCAGTTCAGTTGCCTCAGAAATAGTAATTGATTCAATTGGTTTGAATTTCGGAGTTGTGTTTGGGTCGGAAGAAGTGCGTAATAAAGCAAAGGATTCACTCGACAAACTCGGCTTCCCATGATCCGTTGCAATTATTGTAATGTTGTACAATTGTTCCGAAGTTAAATTTGAGTTCGAGCTTAGGGTTCCAGTTTCAAAATCAATCTAGAAGAAAGTTTTTTGTGTTACCAAAAATATCTATACGAAGTACAGGGTGAGCCCAAAACAACCGTACTTTTCGATTTTTTCGCAAAAAATTCAAACAAGTTGGCCTAGGCTTAAGCTTAGGCTTAAGCCTAAGCTTTTAGAGGCTATTTTTCCATAAAATTACTTCAAAAAAGTATCAGTTTTTGAAATCCTGTTGATTGTGTCCCGCCCCCCCCCCAGGGGGGAGAGCTCCAAAATTTTTCCAAAGACCTACCTTAAATTTATGATACTTATCTCTTATTGAATAAGTGATTCGTGCATTTTCACCCGTATCCAAATCGTTTGCAGTGAAATTTAGCAAATTTTTTCCTCCTTCAAATGGTATCTCGGCATAGTAGAAGATTTGATCGAAAATTGGAGGAGAATCATTCACATCCATGATTACGATGTTTGCCGAGCAATCAATTTTTAGTGGTTTCTTTCCCAAATCCGAGATTTGGTATAGGATTTGATAGTCTGCTCTGGTTTCCGCATCAAATATCATTCGAGTTTTTAGCTTTAAAAAAGTTCATGTTTTTTAAAGGACCAGTCCAGTGGGAAAAAAGTTGCCTTCGGAAAGTTCATGAAATCGAGCATTTTTTGTTTTTACGGCATACTCTGAATCGTTGTAGTTTTCGAGATAATTGCGTTTGAAATTTTGAATTTGCCTACATGTTTTCGTTGTAATACACAAACTTGTTTGAATTTTTTGCGAAAAAATCGAATTTTTGAAGAAAAATCGATTATGGCAACTTTTTTTCTGAGTAAACTGGTCCTTTAACTATAAAAAATTACAATTCCAGTATGTTCTTCTAGTATAAACTTATCAAGATTGTCAAATAAGCGATAAAACAACACTCCATTTAACCCAAAATCCGGATCTTCTCCTTGAAGTTGGCCGAGAATTGTTCCAATGGGAGAATTTTCAAGAACTTTTAAGTTATTCAATTCTGGACATGTAGGAGCTCGATTTTTCCTATTCTAAAATATCGACAACTATTTTTGCTCCGGATTGTTTGGGGACAGACTTTTGGGGATGTGACATTTGGGGACGAAATTTAGTTTTTTTTAAATACAATTTTATTATACATACAGAAGCGGGTTTAAATGCGTACAGAAAGCTTTAAATGTCTCATCTTTTTCATTCCACCTCAATTATTTCGCATTCATTATATGTTTCTTCGTCCCCAAATGTCCGTCCCCAAACAATCCGGCGCCCTATTTTTTTGTATATGAATTCGAAAGTACTTGAGTGTTGATGTCGATAAGTGTCTCATATTCAGAAGCAAGCAGAGTGTCCTTCAACACAACCGGAACCAATTCTCGCCATGAAAATGGCGCTACATTTTCTGGTAAATATCTTAGAATAAGTCTTCCATCAATCAGAAGATCGAACATGGACATATTTAGAGCAGATTCATTTTTTATAGAAAAATAAAATCGGTTGGAATTTTTCAGAGGGTTTAGGTCAATAATAGTTTCACCCACTGTTGTAGATTCATTTATTACTACTGAATATCGAGGCAAAATTTCATAACGCTAAAAGTTTATTGAGAAGTTGTAAGCTGATGAGCCGCCTTATAGAGTAGGGAAAAACGATGAAAATCGTTCGGTTTCAATATTTTCCCTGACCTTCGATTTCGGTTTTTTTTCGACTTTTTTCGCTTTTTTCGTGTTTCTTCGGTTTTTTCGATTTTTTCGGTTTTTTGTGTTTCTTCGGTTTTTCGATTTTTTTCGGCTTTTTTCGTTTTTGTCGATTTTTTAACCTTCGGTTTCGATCGATTTTTTCTTTCTGTTTCAGTTTTTACCAGTTTCGGTTTCCCCACTCTACCGCCATATTTTTAAAATTACCTCAATTCGATTTTGTATAGAAACAACAACGGGTATGTATGAGTATTTGGATGGCTTTCCTTGGTCTCGTGCTATAACCTTGAATTGAATCTGATCATTTCCCATTATATTTGGCATTAATGAGAAGACACCAGTTCTTGAATCAATTCGCACGTATTCACTATCTACTTCATAGACCACTTCACCATTCAAGCCTTCATCCGCATCTATAGCCTCCACTCGTCCAACCGGCATTCCGAACACAAATCCTATGGCATCTATTGTGATGGCTTTCTTGTCGCCATCAATAAATACTGGGGCATTGTCATTTTCATCGATGATGTGTAACATTCCTTCATAGAAGGCTGATCCTTCTAGGCCATTAGCGATGACAATGAAACTGATATATTGGTATTGTTCTCGATCTAGTATGCCATTTGTTTTTAGTTCCCCGGAAAAACTATTGATTTCTATCAAGCCATGATGATTTCCAATTAGAAGATATCGAACGGATCCCTAAAAAATTTGTTGCAAGTTTGAACAAAAAAGAGATTCGTTGCCGAATTTTGAGAAAAATTTCGGTTTTTGAGCATTTTTTGGTTGGTACATATATAACGTAAGGTTAAGTCTTGCATTAAATTAAAATCACTACCATACAACTCATAGGTCGGCAAGGTGGGGGGGGGGGGATCCCCGATGCGGTGGTCCCCCCACCTAAGATTTTACAAAAAGGACCTTTTTTAGCTGAACCCAATTTTTATGGACCACTTCATGTTCGGCGGGGTTCCCCACAATTTTGGGTCTATGCGTGCGTCGGTCAGAGGGGAGACTCTCCCCCCTTGCCGATCTATGATACAACTCCAGCAAGTGTCTAACAACCAAAAAATGATTGCAAAGTGTGTTAGAAAGTAAAATAGAGATATGCAAAAATTTTCATGAAAATTGGGCAACTTTAAATTCGAGCCGGGATTCGAAACCGCGCCTTTAAGGTGCAAATCAGTCACTTTACCCACTCGGCTATGGGGAAACCCCAAATGATATGGTACTCATTTTGAAACCCCCATGATATGGTACTCGTTTTGAAGCTCTTGGCGAACTGAGTTGATTGGTGACATTTATTTTTAATTTTGATCCATATCGTGCCCTTTTCGTGGGGTTCAATTAAAATGAACATACGCTGACATCTACTGCATGAAATTTCTCAATAACACTTCCAATAGGTGCGTTTTCGTGTATTTCCAATGTCCGAATGCTTGTTGTAAATGTTGGCAATTTTGTCATATTAGATATGATGTGAATAGTGACAGTTAGATTGTTGGATGAAAACTGGTCCGCCATGTCTTTGGCCCCTATGATTAACTAAAAAGTTAAAATTTGTATATGCACATTTGTCATATAATTTTACTTGGACTTCTTTCAAATTTTGATAATTAATTGAATCTTTTAATATCAACCATTGCTTTTCTATTGAAAACATATCAATAGGACCTTCTAGGACAACAAATGATAAGCGGTGATTATCGACTCGGTCTGGATCGTTGGCTTTGAGTTTGAGTAATTTTGTTCCGGGTAAAGATGATGTCAGAAGGTTGAGGTGTTGTTCTGTTGTCAAAAAGTATGGCGGTTCGTCATTTATGTCCTTGAAAATAAGGGTACAGTCAAATATTCATATAACGACATCCCTCCTTGAATTCGATATAACGACCCCTCCCCCGAAAAATACAATTGTGCGAATTTGCTACTCCGCCCGAAAACTGACTGATGATCAGATAAATCATAAGAGATACCCCATTTCGAGTGAAGCTCGAAAAAACACATAAGAGGAGACCCTTGTGTTTTTGGCCATCCGAAATTTTGCCCTTTCTACGGCACTGAACGACACTCTCCCGTTCAATTCGATATAACGACCCCTCCCTGGGGTGTTGTTATATAGAGGTTTGACTGTATTGAAAAATTTAAAAGGAACTTACTTGTACAAAAATTTTTACTCTTGTAGCATTTGTCATCTCAAAACCTTTCGCAATAACATGAAATGTATACTCATTCTTTGCTTCATAATCAAGAGCTTTCTTTAGAAACAATTCCCCAGATTCTTGATTTAGCCGAAAATGCGCGCGGGACCAACTTTCCATAAGCTCATACTTGATTTGTTCTTCGTTGATACGGTCTTGAGCGAATGCTTTAATTTGAGCAATCTTTTCGGATAGTTCATGATTTTCTGGGATGAAGAATGTATACGAATCCGAATTGAAGACTAGCAAATGTTTCTTTGAATGGATGACATTGATGTGAAGAAATATAGTTTCTGACTTTTCAAACGGCGTCAATCCCGAAACAACTATTCGTAAATCATAGGAATTTGGTGCCTTGAGTGCTTGTTGAGTTTTTAATATTCCTGTTAGTTCATCTATCGTAAATGGAAGGGCCGAATCATCAAGTTTGTAAGTCAACGATTCACTTCCAGTTCTTGATTTGATTTGCCAAATTGGAGTATAAATCAAAGCATCTTCTGGAATATCGATTGTAATATTTCTGTATTGAAATTGGAGTGGATTGTCATCGGTATTCCTCACATGTACCTATAAAGATTGAATTTGATTCAAGGACCAGTCCAGTCAGATAAAGGTACCAATAATTTGCTTAGCTGGCTTAGGTTAGGCTTGGGCTTAAAGAACCAGTCCAGTCAGATAAAAGTGCCCATAATTTGTACATATTCGGAAAATTCAAGAAAAATGAAGCATTTTTTGTTTTTACAGTATGTGCTGAATCACTATAGTTTTCGAGATAATTGCATTTGAAAATTTCGAGTTTTAATACAAAAAAAATTCAAAAAAGTTTGTATATCATAACGAAAACATGTACATTACAAGAACAAATCAACTTTTATAGCTACCAAGAAAGTTTAAGTAGAAATAAAAAGAACCAAGACCAAGTCTAAGCCTAAGCCTAAACTATGCATATGAAATTTCGGGTAGATATAAGCAACTTTTTTCATCCTGTTTCTATGTGCCGAAGGTCACTTACTTCAAGTATTTTTTGTGCTATACGCGTTGACCTTTCCTCATCCCAAACTTCAAACTCCAAATGATAGGCTTTCTTTAATCGGATATTATGGATTTCGTTTGCTCGAAGTATAGCATAATTATTCCCCGTTTCGAGTCGGACGACGCCATCTTCGTTACCGGATTTTAGTCGGATAGTTTTCTTTCCCTTTCCTTTGTAGTCATTCAAAACCGTGACCACCGCAACAATCGTACCATTTGTGGTATTTTTGCTTATAAAAGCTACATTGCTACTCGCTGGATAGATTCTAAAACACGTATTGGGTCGTTCAGGAAGTAGCCGGCTTTTGCAGATTTCATTTAAACTTTATAAAAATGACCCATCTGGGGGGGGGGTTGTGCACTGCCGAACCAGGGAAGCGTGAAAATGCTTCCCTGATTCAGGGAAAGTGGTGGGTGTATTGAAGCGAAAAGGAACAAAAATTCAAAATTTTGTCAGAAAACGGCTATTAGAGTTTTTCTAAAACCCCCCATAGGGGTCATTTTTATAAAAATTAGATGGAATCTGCAAAAGTCGGCTACTTTCCGAACGACTCAATATGAAACTAACTACACAATAGGGGAGGCCACCCACGTGAAAAAATTTTCAAAATTTTTTCTGAAAATAACCCCTTTAGGGGTAAAAACATGCGGGGAATTCGAATTTGTCATTTTCGAATCGAAAAAACGCTTCTCTGATTCAGGAAAGGCCTGTGTACTGAAGCGAAAAGTCGCAAAAATCGTATTTTTGCAACTTTTCACTTCAATACACAGGCCTTCCCTGGATCAAGGAAGCGTTTGTTCTCTTTGAAAATGTCAAATTCAGATTCCCTGTATGTTTTATCCTTAGAGGGATCATTTCCAGAAAAAATTTTTGAAAATTTTTTCACGTAGGTGATCCCTCTATTGTGTAATATAAAAATATAGAAAACTTTAAGCAGCTCACTTAAACTGTAGTATTGGTTCGTTGTGGCTCGACTCATTCAAGTGAATATTAACAAAAGTTCGCCCACTAAGACTCGGGGTTCCTTGGTCGATTGCTTCGATCGCTAAGACACAGGTGTCCC